>LRSR01010337.1:0-11868 GCA_001579985.1 Hypsibius dujardini | reverse complement strand
ACACACACAGACACACACACACACACACACGCACAAGCAGACAGACAGACAGACACAGACAGGTAGACAGACAGACAGACAGACAGACAGACAGACAGACAGAGACACACGTTTGTGCCATACATATCGATTAGGAAAAGAGCAAACCTGGTAATCCTCAGTGTAAGTTGGAGAGGGGACCCGCGGAAACACTCGTGCAACGTTTGCATAGGGATGCCTCATTTGCATATTAAATCACGCATCCCTCCACACAAGCAGGAATCGGGGAGAGGCGAGACGAGAGACGAGACGCAGCATGAAAACCGCTCGCCCGTTTTTGCGGCGATACGATACTGTATTGTCTCGATCACTAGGTGCTGCGTTTCAAGTCCACCGTAAATTATGACTGCAATGAAGCACAGTGTGTGCAGTCATAATGAACGGGTGGGTCCAAAAAGCAGCATCAAATGATCGCGACAGTACAGTAGCAGATATTCCCTCTCCCCCCCATGTGCGCTCGGTCGCGCTCGATCTGTCAACTCTTCCTTAATTCCTCTATCTATCCCTCCGCGTAATGCTCACGCCGCCACCGGGTCCTTGTCTCCTGCGTCAAACCCATTTGTGGGGGTACAATTTTCAACGCATGGGTGGTCGCATTTGCTCCTACCACCACACTCAGTCCTCCCTACTCACTGCACAGAGTCTTGGTGCGTATTATCAGAGTTCGGAGGGTTATTAAGAAAATATGTGACAGGGAAAAAGGGCTCCAGGAAACTTTAGATACGCACAGCTGGGTTGAGCTTGCGCACACACCCGGAAATGGTAACTCAGCGGGGCACGCACAGTGTACACACACATGATGGGAAGTCTCCAGCTACTTTTTCCCCCGGCTTTTCCGCCCGATTCTCCCAAATGGGGAATATTAAGACGTTGCAATCGTCAAAAGTTAACTTTACTAATCCTCGAGGATTTTACGACTAAAAATTATATAAAAATAAATTATATTGAAAAAGACTGCAACTGCAAGGTTCTCGAATTGGTGCCTTAACAGGAGCTAACAGTAATAAAATCCGCCACCGAATCTAACTTTGGAAAGGAACATTTTATCATTAAATTTACATAACGAAACGACGTCTGAAATTTTAATTAGAATTCGGTATAAACAAGCAAACGGTAAGATTACTTTAACAGTTAAATTTCCTTAAAGACAAAACAAGGAAGGTTTTCCATAGATTAATTACGTAGTTTTTTCAGTATCTACAAAATAACAATTTTTCCCAACACTATGACGTCGCGGAAATCCTCCAACCGCTGGCGGCTCTCCGGTTCAGTCACCTCCAGTGTGAACTTCCCCAGCAATTTGTCAAGCTAACGCACGGGTCAATTAACAATTTTGTCCTTCCCCTTAATCACATTCCCGTTTAACCTTAATCGAATTGCGCTCTCGACCCGGCGCACCACCACCACCGGCACCGACGGTGCTGCAGCTCTCCGCATACCAGCCACTCATATGATGTCACTTCATCCTCCAAACAATTTACCCTCCCTTCCACCCTTCCACCCACCCTTCCACCCCTTCCACCCCTTCCACCCTTCCACCCTTCCACCCCTAAACATGCGTCTCCAGTGGCTCTCACCTGTCAGGGCGATCGGTTTATTGGGACGTCTAATCTCCCCCCAGCCGCCGGCGGCAGCGGCAGCGGGTTCAATCTATGCGAATCCTATAAATTGCAGAGACCGCGTTCGTCCCAAGGAAAAGCACCTCCCAGCCGTCTCAAGTGCACCATGGCGTGCGCAGCAGCAACCTGAAAATATCAATGTACATATACGTGCGCAAATTGTATATCACGATCAATATCCGACCCTGCTCAAAAGAGCCGTCAGATAAGAATAATATATGCATACGACGTGTAAAGTAAACACCGCACTGATTGACGAGCTCCTAAATATAGCTCCCCGACAAATGAGCGTGCACTTACTGGCTCAAAGGGTTTTTTGCTTCAGCCGAATCCGTTTAATCAGTCAATCAATCGATCCATAGAATCACCCACCACGCATGAATCCGCCGACTTGTCTTTCCGACCGTGTGGAGGAGAGGAACAATAATTCCAGGGTAAAGTAAAAAAGCGACGACGGACGAGCTCGCACACAGGCAAGCGAGTCAGGCAATCGTGTGTAAGTAAGCTTCGCCGTGTGTGTGGAGCTCCAAACAGCTGGGCAAACGTCGATAGTCGAGCTACTAGCGACTGTGTGAGCGGGAAGAGGCAACAAGAGTCGCCGGGGATGGGAATGAGGATGGGACGTAAGAGGGGATCCCGAGTCAGGGACCGAACGAAGGAAGGAGACGCGCGCAATTATGGGGAAGAGGTCTTGCGAGGGAGCGCGGGAACGAGGGCACACCCCATTCAGATTTCGTACCCGGGCGAAGGGATAATATCCCACCAGGGCTCTCTGTGGCGTACCCCACACATACACACACACATATATATATATATATGTATGGGAGAGGTCTAGAGGAGGACCCCTGCACACACTCTACACAAACTTCACTTTTCTTCGATCCATCTCTCTCTCTCTCTCTCTCTCTCTCTCTCTTTCCTTTCCCCTTCCTCCTCTCTATAAATAATGATCGAATTGTTCGTCTATACGTCTATGTGTTCGAACGCCAACGTTGTTGGTCCCTCTTTTTTGTGGTCCTCGGGGCGGGGGTACGAGTTTATTCAGTACTTAGTTGTACTACACTCAGACAGGAGTACATGGAGATAAGGCCCAGAAAGGGAGGGCGAGAGAGAGAGATATATCATCACGGAAGCCCAGGCACAGTAGAGTGCTTTCGAAGATGTGTGTGCTGGGCAAACAGAGCGTGAATAAATTTTTCCGCCAATATGTATGTAGGTCTATGTGTATACAGTGTGTGTGTGGGACGTAGACGCGATTATTTTCTATTTCGCGAAACGGCGGCTTCTTGTAGAAATGTAAAGGTTTAGCGCCTTTGTGTGTGCGGCAAGCGCGAGAAGTCTAGTGCGCGAATTGTGTGTAGATATTTATTGTTGCGCGGATATATCGACTTTGCAGAATTGTATAGTGGGCGAGTTGTTGAAAGATGGGGTAAGAAAAGTATTTTCTTAAGGGATCGGCGACAGAGTGCACAATAGAAGGTTCCCGCTATCTGCGAGCGGGTAAGGAGAGAGCCGCCGCAGAGATTTCATATGACGATTGAGGCCGCCAAAAAAGCGGCTGTGAAATCACTTTCACACGCTAGAACAAGCAAGTCATCTACGGGGAAATATCGCAACCAGCCACTAGTACTTAGAACAACACTATCGGGAACTTTGCTAAGCACAATAAGGTGTGTATTGACCAAGTACCACCGCGGAAAAAAGATCACAGCGTGTATATGCAGTGTAGTTATTACCGGGTGCGGGAAAGCTTTTGGCACGGGCCTTCGCAAGCCCTAGCCGGAACTGTGTGTGTGCTATTGATAAAATATTTTTTGCACTGGAAAGCCCATTTTATTGGCTATCCGAATCACTTTTAAAATTAAGATTCAAATTGTTGGATCAGAAGTTGTTTCGGATAACCCAAGGACTAACATTGTTATAATTTGTCCCATGGACCGTATTTCAGATCTCCCTCAACTTTAAAGCGAATCTGAAAAACCAACACGGAAAACTATAGATCTATGTCAATGTACTGTACAAAAAAAAATCAGAAATATTCAATCAATCGTGCACCATTAAACTGAGGGGGACCTTTTTAAAAGGTCTGAGTGGTGTACGGGTCCGGGTCCACGCTGATATCTTTTTCAGTTGATATGCGATTGGGATAATTTCAATTACATTAAAGAGCCCAATTATTGCACCCTCCCTTTTTTTACTAAAAACAGTGTTTTTCGTTGCATTTTAGGTCTCCAATTTTGATCTAAAGTTAGAGATGCAAGAATTAAAAAATTGGCTGAACTCGACCCTGCGACGTTTTCTTTTTTTTTCAAAACCAAAGTTGCCGCAAATTAATTTGTTTCTTTTGCATGGGATAGCCCCATTAAAGTACTACAACATACGTCTTGTAACTTTTTGTTTCTCACGCTCTGCTTCGAGAAATGCAAACCAGTTTTGATCTGGGTCAGAGAACTTGGCAAAATCTGCCATTAACCAGGCCACGCCTAATTTCTAGGTGCTGCCACAAATCAATCCATAACACCTATCTTGCTCCTGCCCCAACGTCGAACCAAGCAAATGTTTCACAGACCTATAGGTCTTCTTTCGAAATAAAACGTAAATGTATTTTTATCAGTTCATATAGGGTTACATTCAGCAATTTTAGTGTAGTGCCAAAAGTTCTCCCGCACCCGGTATATGAGGAAAAAGGCATGTCGTCAGTGATGGTAAGCCGTCGTTTCTTCGCGCACCCCTTTTATAACGAACGTTTCATTATGCAAAACTCATTCAATTCCAGCCCTTGAAAACTGACAGTTCAGCGGTCCCCATGGTGTCGGTGCGAGGTCCCTGTTTTAAATTCCCATGATGATTAAGTGGTCATTGAAGATGTAGATTTATTAAGCTACAGCGCGCTCGACATCCCGTGCGTCATGCGGACACGGGACGAGCTCTCTGATGGTCACTTGATAAAGTGATGAATTACTGTTTCAAACTTTAACAGATTAGTCAGTGGAAAAGAGCAACAGAAACTATGGTCACCATTGTACCTTGTGATACTATGGTCGCCATAGTACCTTATGATACTGTAGTCGCCATAGTACCTTGTGATACTATGGTCACCATTGTACCTTGTGATACTGTAGTCGCCATTGCACCTTGTGATACTGTAGTCGCCATAGTACCTTGTGATACTATGGTCACCATTGTACCTTGTGATATTGTAGTCGCCATAGTACCTTGCAATACTGTAGTCGCCATTGTACCTTGTGATACTATGATTGCCATTGCACCTTGTGATACTGTAGTCGCCATAGTACCTTGTGATACTATGGTCGCCATAGTACCTTGTGATACTGTAGTCGCCATAGTTCCTTGTGATACTATGGTCGCCATAGTACCTTGTGATACTATGATCGCCATTGTACCTTGTGATACTGTAGTCGCCATAGTACCTTGTGATATTTTAGTTGCCATAGTACCTTGTGATACTATGGTCGCCATAGTACCTTGTGATACTATGATCGCCATAGTACCTGGTGATACTGTAGTCGCCATAGGACGTTGTGACACTGTAGTCGCCATAGTACCTTGTGATACTATGGTCGCCATAGTACCTTGTGATACTGTAGTCGCCATAGTGCCCAAGTCATTGTTTGGGTCTGGAAAGCTGGAACATTCAAGCAGTGCAGTAGTAAAAGGGTATACTGGTCACTTAGAAAAACTTATTTGAAGTAAGTACTAGATTGAGTCGTCTAGAATAGATAGCTATTGTGAGTAGTGCTCAGATGTCTAGAAACTGAGATGCCAGCAGCACTTCTAAGACATTTGCGGGCTCGACCTTGAACTTGGGGGCGTCTTCCTGGGTGCGCTCGTAGTATTCCTTATAGATGAGGTAATCCGCGACTTTGCTGACCACCAGTGACCTATACGTGTCAAGAGCACAATTCAGAACCAGTATTTCGCGCTGGCTTGTGACATCGTCATGCACACATTCCACGACCATACTTACGGATAATTAACTAGAACCTCGCTAACGGTCCACGGTTTGACGGTCCGGTTCCTCGTGTCGAAAATCCGTTTCAGTGTCGGCGACATGTACGCACACGCCCGTTTGATGATGAACTCGTGGAAGTCCGACGAGATAAGAATGACGTATTCCGAGTGCGGACCGGTTAAACCATCGACCTGGATCCGTGGCAGACCATCATTCAAGTCGGAGTCGCCGGCTTCCGAGTGCTGATCGGGTGATGGAGCGGTCGTCGCCGTAGTCGTTTCGGCTGTCGTGACGGCATCGCTCTCCGATTTCGATTCGCCGATCGCATGTCCCTTCTCCGCTGCTGCTGCCTGATCGGGTTTTGGGTGTAAGGACGCGCTGCTGGGAGCCTGTTGGATAAATTCGCTGAACCCAGGCGGAAGCTACGCGTCTGCGTGTACAGGGAAAGAAAGCCCTACTTGTGAGACTGTCCGGGGATCCGTGACGAGTGATTGAATAACGACGTTCGTAAAATGGTTGGCCATTTTTGTTTTGCTTTTTGTGATTTAACGTTAGAGACTGTGAAATTGACTGCTAATGGTTGCCTTGAAACCATGCATTGTTTCAGCTGAGTTAACGTACCGTAGTTAAAATCCCAACCCTGGTGTGGGTATCATTAGCGGCAGGATCCCCTTCGGAACATTCCCGGTCCTCCAACACCGCAGGAGTTCGACCATCGGGAACTCGGGAAACCGTGAACTACGTACGGTAATAATATGATGAGTTGCGTGAGAGTGTCTCGCCTCTCAGCGAAATCGTTGTTCTGAGATCTCCGCCCGACCTTTTTGAGAATTCCTCCGATTCTCCTTTCACTGAGGGGAGAAACAGAGACCGTACTTAGACGACCGGGCCGGGCCGGACAAAAAGAAGACCCTGAAAGAGGAAGGAGAAAAGAGAAGAAACGGCGCAAGAGGATGGAGTATCCGAGAGAGCCGAGTCGTGGGAGAATGCGGCAGAACTCACCGCCAGAGGGCGCCACGATTAAAGGACCGCCAGAGGGCGCCACGATTAAAGGACCGCCAGAGGGCGCCACGATTAAAGCGACCGCTAGCGACAGCAGTTTGCTGTGCACGTGCTGTATTCCAAATGAGAAGCAAGGCTTTTGAATGGAAGGATATCGTGTGGATATTCGGGGAAAGCATCACAATGGGCCAAAAATATAACGAAAGTGTTTGATGAAGAAACGGGAGAGGGAAAAGTGAAGAAAAAAATAGTAGGAGGGCATCGGAAAACGGATGCAGTTGATGACGATTGATTGATCGCTTGGCCAAGGATAATCGGAAAGCAACGGGAAATCAATCCGGAATGTGTTTTTGTCTTGCCACGTGGAGGAATTATTGGTCAGAACGGTGCAGTGACGTCTTGTTGAGCTGGAACGGGGGAGAGTCCAGGTAAAAGATCTCTCTTACGACTATTCCATTGATTGATGTATTACGGATATCGCCTTTATTCACTTCTTTTGGTATTTCAAAGCGGTGATGTTCTAGAGTTTTATTCTTTCATTAACAGTGTAAATAGTTATCGTTCTGTGTTGATAACATGAACTCAGCAAAAAGTTATGAGAACCTGGTCGGAAAAGGATGGCGCTATGAGTTAGATTGATTGTTGTGTTGTCTTAGCCATATATTGCCCCTTGCTCCACCTACTTTGCCCATTTCCCTGTCCTGTCGTCTACTGGATAGCGCTTTGAGTTATAGATTGATTGTTGTGTTGTGTTAACCATATATTGCCCCTTGCTCCACCTACTTTGCCCATTTCCCTGACCCCCAGGCAAAACTTGTCGTTGTCTACTGGACTTTTTCATTCTTGAACCACACTGCACGCTTCTTCGTCCTTCCTGTTGCCCCTTTTTATCCCGTTTTCCCAGTTTTAGAGTACTAGTACGTAAAGCTTCAGTGGTTACTGAGGAATTATCCAACTACTTTCTCCGTCGTCTTGGAATTTTACTTCCAGGCCATCATCGGAATCATGTCATTTCTGCGGAACATCAACCTGAACGGCAAACATGTCGCACTCCTCTGGCATTCCGGAGTCAGCCTCGACGATGTCCGGCGATTTGTTGAAGAATTACAAACAGTCGTCGGTGCGGAAGGGAGTGTGGCGGTCGAAAATGTCGAAAGACTCAAAGCCTGTAAGCCTTGCGTCGGGAATTCGGATCAGATTGAGGGTCATTTATTTCCGTAATAGTTTTTGTCGATTGATTGACCGATTGTCGGGATTATCATGATTGCGGAGCGGAGGCTGAATTTAATCAATGTATTGGTTGATTGGTGCGGAAAACATTCTATTTGTTTTTCAGCGAATCACCCCGCATCTCACTTCGATGCCGTGATATCCGGAATTTTCGCACCGCAAATCTTTGTCCATGACGACTCAATCCTCCCCGAAATCATCCGCATCCTGAAGCCCAACGGACTGTTCCTCTTCCAAGAGGCAGTGCTGCCGCTGAATACGCCTGATGCCGCCATCAAAACCGAAAGCTGGCTCAAATCCCATGTCAAAATCAACGGATTCGTCGCCAGCGATGGGGTTTGTTTTAATCATAGGCAGTTCGTATTTTCATGTATCCTTCGTGAGCGCAATCATGAGAAGCCCATTTTGCGTTGGCAGGATTTCACTGACGTGGACGTGACACCGGAAGCGTTGTTACAGCTGAGAATGCTACTCCAGATTCCGGAACATCTGCCTTTGAAAGTGTGTCAGGGGTCGATTCGGAAGCCGTCATATGAGATCGGATCGAGTTCGCTGTTGCGAAAGCTCAATACAGCGACGCCAGGTAATTGCAATTTGGTATCAACTATTAAACGTTGATTGTGTGATTGATTGTGTGATTGATTGTGTGATTGATTGTGTGATTGGTTGTGTGATTGATTGTGTGATTGATTGTGTGATTGATTCTTCATGTTTTCCGTCTTGATTCATTGTCATGATTGATCGATGGAATTATTTGCTGGTTTGATGGAATGGTGAAGGTGAGAAGGCTGAGACTGTTTCTCAAACACGGTATTTTACCCGTTTTAGCTTCGACTGGACCTGCCTTGAAGCAGGACACTCCGAAAGTGTGGGCTTTGTCGACGTCCGATTTGATGGACGACGATCTAATGGATCAGGACGAATTGCTAGACGAGGAAGATTACGCGAAACCGGATCCCGCTTCCTTGAAAGGTATCGAACGATCTAAAATTGGGAGTAGAACTCTGCTAATAGATCGAACTGTCAAAGAACTCTTCAATGGAATGGTGTAAAACAAGTGTAACAAAGTTAACGCAGAGGACAAGTTTGAGGCGAGAGGAAGTATCGATACTTTTTTCTTGCTCCGTATAAATTGGCAGTTTTGTACGTCTGAAATACGTTCATGGTTTCGTAAAAACGCTATTAACATTGGATTTTGTAGCTGCACCATTTTCCAGGTGGAGAAACTCATGTTTGACTGTTTCGGTTAATTTTCAGCGAACTGCGGACCGGGAAAGAAGCGCGCGTGCAAAGACTGCTCGTGCGGCTTTGCTGAAGAACTTGCCGGGACTGCGGCAGCTGCACCCAAGACCGTCACGTCTTCCTGCGGCAGTGTGAGTTTCTTATTCCGCTAGACTGATTCATCAATGCCCGTGACAGCAGTGGCGCGCCGAGCTTTGGTTTGAGGGGGGGTGTTATTTTTTCCAACAGCATAAATTTTTTATTGTATCCGAAATATTTCCGATGGAACGTAAGGGGGGGGGGAGTATTGCATGACAATTCTCAATCACGGTGTTTTTCTCCAAGTGGGGGCACTTTTGACTTTCGAGGGGGGTTTTAGATCGACAAAACACCCCCCTCGGTGCGCCACTGCTTGACAGCGTACAAATTGAATCATAATGATCGGCGTTTCTTCATTCTGCAGTGCTACTTGGGAGATGCCTTTCGCTGTGCCAGTTGCCCCTACCTCGGCATGCCGGCGTTCAAACCTGGAGACAAAATCACCCTATCGGACCGTCAATTAAAAGCCGATGTCTAGAGAGTGGAAGTTCGTCCGTGAAGCCTGGTTCTCTGATTACTCAACAGTTCCCTACTATTTCTTCTGACTGCTTTCCCCTTTCCCTGCTTTCCCCTGGGACACGCGGTACTCTTCTCCGTATGCTTTATTCAGTTTGCGGTTCATGCGCGATGCTTATCAAGGTCACGTGTGTATGCGTCTGTGTGTCTTCTGCACGGTTGAGATGTGTAGCACAGCTGACAAATTGTCGTGTGTTACATCATTCGTGAAAAACGATGATGCATTCGGGTGATTATTCCTCCCGCGCTCGTAGCAGTGTCTTCGTGGATACGCACACGCACACCATCATGACTGTCTGCCAACCTCCGAGGAAGAAGTCTGTGTATTTGGCTCCGCTTCTTTTGGCACAGCAAGGGATTTATTCCCTGCAGACAGTTGAACACGCGTCTGCGTCTCTCGGTGTCTCTGATGTGCCATGCTACAGCTTTCAATTCGAAATATGCCGCGATGTACCGGTACAGTAATATTAAAATAGCAAGTATCAGTAGTTCTCATAGCGAGAAAGCGTCCAGTTATCTTGCTGTGTGGATGCTTGGCCAAGAGAAAGGGTCAGAAAGGAGGCTGTAACTCCTGTCTGGCACCGTGAATCTCCGCACATCACTCCATCTACTTGCTCTAGAGATCGAAAAAGCGTGCTCTGAAGAAGTGGCCTGAGAACAGGAAGCTGCTTGACAAATGTCTGTTCCCTCAGTATTAAAGTGATCTTCACGCGTGAACGCTTCTTTTGTATATCGAATGTAACTTCCATTTAGGGTTGCTGGACCTTACGCGAGAGTCCTTGTGCCGTTAAACTTTGACGTGGTACTACACGAGAGGCAGGACAGTCCCCTAAGCAAGCGTCAAGGGGTGTTTGAAAAGAGGAATCGGTCATGGAATACCGCCGGTGCGAACCCAAACAGTATCGATTTTGCATGGTCGAATCAAGGTGCGAGCCGGCATCAAATTTCACCGTTTATCGATTGCGCCATGAGACGCCGCGCATCACACGAAGCAGCGTGGCGATGAAGAGCCTCACGAGATTCTATTTGCCGTGGCGGGAAAGTGAGTTAAGTAAACACCTTTCCCGGCGGACCATCGATCAATCGAGACATGCCGATCGTCTCTCATTCGGACTCTACTCTTCTTCTCCGCAGCAGCGCGATCGAACCATGCACACGACCGAGTCTACAAAACCTTATAAAGAGCCCATACATCTTCTGGGGTTTAAATGTATATACACCTGTACCGCGGTCGCTCGCTCAGGAAGGAACTCGCGCGCGCGGAATTCCGCTCACGCGCACTCCAAACGAATATGATAATTGCAAATTACAACTCCAACGCAGCGCGCTTACATCATTTCAACACTTGCCAAGCCGCAGACTACTCTGATTTATTTGTACTATTTCCCTCGACCGAGAACCGCCGCGCGCGCAAAAACGCCACGGAGAGAAGAAGACCAAGACACATGTCGACCGGACGAGAGATTACATTTTTTGCCTGAGTCAGTCCGCACTCTCTAGTCCGCGGAGCAGGGGGAGTAAATAGAGGTCCTTCTCGCGCTGTGATGACGACGACGACGACGACACACTGCTTCTAATGAACAATCTCTTTTTAGCTACAAGAAACTTATTTTGCTACCAACACACACACATACACACAGACACAGACACAGACACAGACACAGACACAGACACAGACACAGACACAGACACAGACACAGACACAGACACAGACACAGACAGACACAGACAGACAGACACAGACACACACACACACACATATATATATATATATATATATACACAGACAGACAGACACACAGACACACAGAGACACGCAGACACAGACAGACACAGACACACACCCGGGTTTACGTGTACGTATACTTGCTCCCATTTCGCGGCACTTGTCTGTGGTCTGTGAGCTTTTTCGCCGGATCAGAGTGAGTTGTTGTGTGGGAGAGCCAGACGGTTGCGTTGTGTGGATTGCGCAGATAGACCTATGGAGAGGCGGAAGTGAGCAGTGAGTAGTCCCTCCTATTTTGCACGTTGAAAAATCTCATCATCATCGCCGGCGTCGCTGCCTGCCTGCCTGTCTGCCTGCACACGCGCAGCAGTCAAGCCTGCTACTACCCCTACCCCTGTGTCGCTGTGTGGTTCCGAATTAGAACGGCCTCTCCCCCGCTGCTG
>LRSR01010336.1:0-10761 GCA_001579985.1 Hypsibius dujardini | reverse complement strand
GACAGACATACGTACAAACCGACGAACCGACGAACCGACTGACGGACTTGTTTTTGTAGTAATGGCGAATTCGTTCCAGGATTTATTTACAGATTTTTCTTACAGGTGTTGATCCCGCCGTTTTCGAGACCATCGTTCACTATGTCTATACCGGCCAGATTGAGGCGCCCCGGCGAGTCCTCCAAACTGTGGACCTAATGCACGCCGCAGCCAAGTACGACATTGCTCCGCTTCACGCTGTAATCAAGCAATTTCTCGAGAAACGTCTTCCCAAGCTCCGTATCAAGCATTTTATCATGATTACACAACGCGTTATCGACCTTCGCCTCACTGAACTGGACCAATCCTGCTTTCAACTGGTAGAAGCTCGAACTGACCAGGTCGTCCAGGACCCGATGTTCCTCCGCGTCTCCAGCGGTTTCATCGCTCGCTTGTTGGATTTGGACAATTTCTCCGGCATCACCGAAGCCGCCGTGTTTGCGCGTGTGCTAGAATGGGCCACTTTACGATCGGGTGGGTCCATTTTGCAGCCCCCGTCGACACACTTGTTGACCGAGGACAACAGTTATAATGGTGAAACGGGGTTCCACTTGACCAGGCCGGATGTGCGCAATGTGCTGGAGCTGTTTATTCGGAGTTTCCGGTTGACTTCTGTACCCAAGGACGACCTGGCCTCGTTGGTGAAGAACAGCGGAGTTTTCACGGAACACGAGCAGCTCGTTGTCTCCTATTACTTGCTGGACCAGACGAAGAACTTGGAGGACTTTTCCATGAAACCGAGAGGCACAAAAATAGGTAACGAAAAGTTTCTGTTACGATAATGCTGAGGTGGTCGACCCGGCGTAGACGTCTTACTGTTCAAACGAAGAGCAGTCATGGAAGACAAATAAATATTGAATTAATTGCTTCGAGGTTTGAACTAAAATGCCCGACCGACAGCATGGGAATATATGTTAAGGGCCCGTATAAAACAAAAAGCCCTTGAATAATTTATGACTAAAATAAATACTGTAATATTTAGAACAGTTTTCTGCAAAAAATGTTCTTACGAAAGCTTTTTTGGGATCTTACAGAGCAAATCAAGCCGCGTGAACGAGTACCACCGACTCTGTGTGGTCTGCTTGGGGTTGGGCTGTGCAAAAAATGCGCGGAAAGCAAACATAAATAAACAACGATAGGTTGACTTTACGTTCATACGTTCAGTACGAGGTGGAGTCTGTATTTCGGCTCACCATCCAAATCGGTGAATAAATCGGCTCACTCATGGGTTTCTCTTTGATAGCGAGTGCTTGATTGCTTGATGTTCTGTACTAAATTCTAGTATACTATAACACTTCTAAAAATGAAACAATCAGGCACCTGCCATTAAAGAGAAAGAAACCCGTGAGTGAGCCGATTTATCGACCAAGTGGAGGGTGAGTCGAAATACAGATTTCTCCCTATACTTTTACTAATTCAAATTCAATACTAATTCAAACCAGAAATAAATGCCATGCAAATTTCTGTGCTCTTCAGGGTCCAAGCGAGCCGACCATACCAGGCTGACCAATTCACCGCAGAAGAGCGCGCCAAAAGTGGTAACACCCAAACCGGCACCAGAGTCCGTGCGCAGTCGAGCCATCGACACGGAGATACCCCACGCTGACCGCATAGCTGCCCATCCTGCAGGTATGAGCTTGCGGGGCATCCCAAAAGGTCTGTGTCGCAGACCCTCGCACATATTCAACGGGGAAGGTTTTCAGTTCCTTTCGATTTTTTAGGCAATCCCGCCAGTACCGAGCCTGTTTCAGAGGTTTTCCGCATATTCGACGGCCCCTCCGGAAGTACCTCCGAAACAGTCTCGCTGTTTCGGGTGGATACTCCGCCTCCAATAAAAAAACCTGCAGTGGAACCGCAGCAAGCCGAGTATGAGCTAGTCCTACAATAACCGAGCTTATTGAAAATTGAACTAAGAAAACTTGCGATAACAAGCTCTAATTTTTCAGACACGTCCATAATCCGGATTTCAGTATTCAACATATCACGAAAAGTCCTCCGTTAGTCCAGCATAAAACTACAGAAACCCCGCCGCCTCCACCGCCGCCTGTGACGCCTAAGCTCCTCGACAAGTTTAAGCAAAAGTTCTCGTCTGATAAGGTACTCATTAGTCCGTTTTTTTTGTTCTTTGTTTTTTGGCTAAATAATTTTAGTGGTAGGCAAAATGAAGAATTAACTGGATCATTTGATTCTCTCATTCAGCAGTCTAAACAGGACGACAAGTCACCCAAGCCAAAAAAAGATAAGAAAGTGAAAAAGACCCTGTCCGGCAGGTCCGTTCAGAGTGCCAGCATGAAGGGTTCTTCTTCTTCGAGCTCGTCATCCGCAGCCAGTTCGCGGAACAATTCTCCGACTCGCCTGTCACGTCGGAGTATCAACGTAGACGGCGACACCAAGGACGATAACGAACTGCTGACGGCCATTAGGAAAGTCAAACCGGACGTGGCGAAGCGTCCGAAATCGATGTACGAGGAAGACCTGGTGGAGTACCGCCCTGACAGCCCCAAAACCGATCCCGGCTCTGGTTCGGTCGGCAAGAAAGGCGGCATTCGAAGTCGCATTACGGGGTTCATGACACCCGCGAAGAAGTGGTCCCCGGAGCAAGTCAAAGCGGGAAAGGATTCCAAACTGGGGAATGGCAAGCCAGCGCCGCCTCCTCGGGTGAAGAGTACCAGTGATTTGTCGTCCAAGCGAAATGTGGAAGCAACAATTTAATATAGTTTTCTGTTTGCTTTTATGCATCTTCAAGGGATCCTTTGAGAGCCGATGTACTTAAAAAAATGTCTTTTTGTGAGATGAAGAATAATATGATTTAGATGCATGTTCTTTTTCGTTTTTTTTTCATCACAGTGTAATCTTGGTATAATGTATCGTACATAAACAGCTAGAATAGTGACATGGAACTTGTGGTACAGCAAATAAGGGCAGTAGGAAGGTGCTACACCCGATGCAAACATGTTTCTGGGTGCAGTCGCGTGAATTTCAAAAAGATGATGAGTCATCTATTCGAACGCCACCAGGATAACTTGAGTGGGTAGTTGAACAAGAACTGCAACTCCATATTTATTTCATTTAACTCCGCGTAGGCAGTACATGCATCCTTGACCCTTTTGCCTCCCTCGATCATTGCAATGTGCCTGATTCAAGGAGCTTCAAAACAACGTTACCACCTTCTATCGTTTTTTTAGGTTTATGGCTGCCTAGTGTGCTTGCCAACACATTAACCCTAGCAAATATTCAACACAATGGAAGGAGTTGGAAACGAAATTTGGATCGTGAACCAGCTGCAGGACGTCTTTAAGACGTTGGGCGAATCGGAATCCATCGGCCTACCTCAGATTGTCGTAGTTGGTGCACAGGTATGACTGAAGTGAGAGAGGCAAGCAGAAGTCAAAAGAGGCGCCAAAATATTTGTCGCCTTTTTTAAGCTTACCTTATACAGAATATATGGTATATGGTTGCGGGTATATATTTTTATATATTGTGGTATGTGGTATATATTGGTTATATGGTTGCGGTATATTGGTTATATGGTATATATTGCGGTTATATGGTATATATTGCGGTTGTACGGTATATATATGATATATATTAGTATATATATGATATATATTGCGGTATGTGGTATATATTAGTATGTATTGGTTATATGGTATATATTGCGGTTGTATGGTATATATATGGTATATGGTTGCGGTTATTACGCAGTTAATTTAACATTGTGCTGGTACTCTGTAGAGTTCGGGAAAAAGCTCTGTCCTGGAATCCATCGTCGGATGGGATTTCCTTCCTCGTGGGTCAGGAATTGTCCTCGCTGTCCGCTCTTCCCGCAACTTCCTGATCCTGACAACGAACTTCACCTCGATGGTAACACAGCTTATTTCAATGGGGGGCATTTCACTATGGGCATAAAACATTTTCTGAAATCTGCAGACGCTGACCATCCAAAGTTCGCGGCGACATTTTCCCATAAGCCGGACATTATTTTCACTAAGCCGTCTAAAATGCGACAGGAAATTGAGCAACGTACCAACGAAATTGCCGGGAAGGGGAAGGTACGATCAGGGATGAAAGATGGTGTTTCTCATAAATTTACCAATGCGCACATGGAGGTCTTCCTAACATGGAAAACTTATTCCAATCTAGAACGTTGTTCATGAGCGGATAGTGTTGAAAATATCCTCGCCATCTTTTATTGACTTGACACTTGTGGATCTACCTGGCCTCATGAAGGTAATGGTTCCCTCAAGCGACCGTTCTTCTAATCAGGTTCCCTCAAGCGACCGTTCTTCTAATTAATTAAAGAACATTTATCTAGAATCCGGTCGGTGATCAACCGCTTGACATAGAGGATCAAACGAAAGAGCTCATTATGTCGTACATCAGCAACGAAAATTCGCTCATACTGGCCATCACACCCATGAACGCCGACATGGTGAATTCGGACTCGATTAAACTCGCGCGAGAGGTCGATCCAAAATGTGAGGATATTTCGCCTGCCAGTTGCTTTCTGTCACTGATGATTGGAAGTTGATTTCGTTACCCCTTTTCGCTTGTTGCAATTACAGTCGATCGAACTTTGGTGGTGCTCACAAAGCTCGACATCATGGATAACGGAACGCACGCTCGGAAGGAGATGATGGGTCAAGTCTTGCCTTTCAAGTTGGGCATCATTGGTATCACTAACCGTACGCAGATGGATATTGAAAAAAACAAGGTCCTGTTTTCAATATACCCATCGTACTAGCACGCAAAAATGCAAGAATACCGATTAATGTTTTCTGTTAAAAATTATTCAGACCATTAAAATGCATTTGGAGGATGAGAAAAAGTTCTTCGAAGAAAACTACAAGGACCTGGCCAGAGAGCACGGAATTCCTTATCTTGCAAAAAAGCTGAATAAGGTGTGTACACCATACCCTGAGCGTGGGTCGGTTTGAGGTGGAAGAATAGCTGCACAAGTTCTTTTACTAAGTTCTATTCGGACTAGGTTCTAATGGCACACATCCGTGAGCGCATGCAAGATCTCCGAAAGAAGCTCGAAGATGCCAAAGCTAATCACCGCAATCAGCTGCAGATTCTAGGCGAAAAGGTCGAGGAGAAGTCAGTGATGGTTAATCAGGTCCTGAAAAAGTTCTCCGGCGATTACTGCGAGTCCTTAGTCGGCTCCACGCCGAGCATCGACAAAGACGGCGCCCTCGGAGGTGGGGCCAAAATAAATGACATCTTTCATGGAGATTTCGCCAAAGCCCTTGGCGAACTCCGACCTTTGGGGAACCTTGTGTTGGCTGACATCACCAATGCCATCGAAAAATGTGGGGTCAGTATGTAGATCTCGCATGGCCGATCTCATTTTAGCCTTGATTGCATCTGTACCTTTGAATTAATAGGGACTCTACCCTACGTTATTTGTACCGGAAGATGCATTTCGACAATTGATCGAGAAACAGATCGAAAGTTTCAAAAGTCCAGCCGTAGAATGTGTGAAAAGAGTTCACGAAGAAATGGAAGGTATCATCGACAGGTCCACGGACCTTGTTCAGGTATTTATATGAATACACGAAATTATTAAGGACTCACCCAGGACATGATAAAAAATTATTTTCATTAGCGCTTGCTAGACCGATTTCCTAACTTGCGTGACGAAATCTACGAAGTTGTCCGCCGCTTTTTGGAAAGTCGTCACGATCTAGCTCGGGACTTTGTGGAGGAGCTGGTCGATAACGAAATGAGTTACATCGATACGAAGCATCCTCAATTTTACGGAGAGGCTAGTGCATTGGTGAAAGCTGGAAAGGCTAGTAGCACTCAACCACAGAACGTCCATCAGCAGCAGTATCCATACAAACAACTTGTGGCTTCTTCCGGAAGCAAAGATGAACCGGATATTTGGAAGATTTTGGAGAGCAATGCCTTGGCTGCCAGTGCTCAACAGGTAGGAATCTACCTGAGTCTACATATTAGCACCCAATCAATCAACGTACTCGTACAGTACCAGGCAAACGCGGCGGGTTGAATCGGTCGGGTGGCGGAGGGCGCCACAAACATAGACGTGTCTTGACCTTCCGGTACGGGGGGGGCAGGATTTTAGTAAAAATCCAAAGGGGGCAGCATTGGTATGATTTTGCTATTTTTAATGTAAAAAACGTCAGGAGGTACCCTTGGGTCACTTTTTCGATTTCGGACGGGGGGGGGCAATTGCCCACTTGCCACCCCCTAGTACGCGCCACTGGCCACAAGTGTAAGCGACTTTAAATTAGACAAGTTGTTTACAATTTACACTTATGGCGCCCTCTGCCATCCGACCGATTCAACCCATGTACCCGCCACGTTTGCCTGGTATAGTTTACGTTTTCTTTTCAGGACTTCTATTCCGCTTTGGCTAGTGTAGCAGACGTGGAAAAGGAGGAGTGCGAACTAATCTGCAAACTGGTTTACAAATACTTCCTCATTGTTCGGCAGACTGTTCAAACCGGTGTTCCAAAGGGTGTGGTTCATCGGTTGGTTCGATTTGTCAAGGTTGGTTGCGCAGAGTTTCCTTTCTGTACTGATGGGAAAGGAAAGTGCCTGTCCCTTTCATTGTGCCCTCACCGCCAAGATGGCACGCTCATTTACATTTTACGTTTAGAACCATATCGAGGAGGAGCTTGTCAAGCAGTTATACGATCCCGATCGTTTTGACGAACTTCTACGGGAGTCACAGCATACAGCTACTCGGCGAACCGAAGCTATCGCTCGGTTGAAAGAGATCGATGAGGGACTGCTAATCATACGAAATGTTCGCAACCACAAATTGTTCTGACAAAATCTGTCCGTCTTTGTTGCCGTCATGTGGAATACATTCAACGCAGACCTTGTTTTAGGGATGCCGATTACGCTGATTAACCGGTTTAACCGCGGTTTGAACCGAACCGCCTGACGCGGTTTTTAAATTTAACCGAACCGTTTAAACCGGTTCGGGTTTCGAACCGTGACGCTTAAAAACCGTAAACCGGTTCCGACCGATGTTAGCGTGGAACCGCGTCAAACCGAGCCGTTTAAACCGGTTCGGGTTTCGAACCGCCATAAAGTAACCGGTTAGCGTTTGGAACCGCGTCAAACCGAACCGTTTACCCGTTACGAACCGTTATGAACCGTATTCCCGGGTAAAATAGAAACAAGTTCAGTCTGGACAGGGAATCGACTCAATTAGTCACAAGGGTGGCACGCCTAGTTTACCTTAACATTCTCAGGCACTAATATGCAGCAATTGCGCGCTTTACTTCAATAAACTGAATGAATTCTAGCTATTGAGAGCTTCACGTATTGACTGCAGCCGGCTCACGGTGTATTTCTCACTGATTTAACTACGTAACCGGTTAACCGCGGTTCAACCCGGTTTGAACCGCCTGGGTCAGTTCGGAACTTTAACCGAACCGCGTAGGTCGGTTTAGAGATTTAACCGGGAAAAGCTAACCGGTTAAGCATCTGAACCGCGTAATAACCGAACCGAACCAAACCGCCTACGTAATCGGCATCCCTACGGCCTGTTTAGTCTGCGACTTGGCCAGACTTTACAATAATAAGATTAACACCTCGAATTACTTCGATTAGTATGAGTGCCGGCCGGCGCAAAACGGAGAAGCACACAACAATTCAGATAACTGAATCCCCTTGCGTGCGGAAAACGGAAGCAGGATCTGCCTGAGAGGTGGTAGGAACCTCAGGTGCAGGGGTTAAAGCCTTTTTTTCCTTGATGGAAACAAATACCGGATCGTTCGGTTATAAATCCACGGCGCCTGTGTGCCCAATCAAGCGCATATTTTCAAAAGAAAATGATAGAAATTGTGATAAAAAACAAAGGGTCGTTAACATATTAAAATACAAATACATCAAATATATATCAAATAAATATGTATAAACAAGAAAGAAGCGAGGGTGGGTGGGTACATTTTTTGAGAGAATTGTCAGCTGTAACGAACAAAAGGAGTCAGTTAAATGTTGAGAAGACGGGAAGTTTTATTGGCAACCGGATTTCGCTTCAAGGAAATTAATTCTTGGACGAATACGAGGAAGAAAAGGTGATCACACAGAGGACGGCGAAGCATCGGGCGTGGTTTCCATCTTACACGCAGATTACTTGGGAGGTAATCTCTTCCTCTAAATATTCTATCACACTTTGGGAATCCAAGAACTCAGAAAGTAATCCTTGTGGTTGATGCCCTTTTCCATGGGACTCCCACTGCGCGGCCAATCCCGATAGTAATACACTTCTCTCGCGTCACTCAGATATGCGCCCCACCATCCAAAGGTGCCCACACTGAGCACCAAGTAGTCCATCACCGTCAAGATGGCCATATCGACTTCCGCGAATTCGTGGAGATCCATGAATATGAAATTTTCGTCCGAAAATAGATTTCGACAATAGGCGATGTCGTTGCTGATGACGACGAACACCACCGGCTCATGCTGGGTCTGCATGTGCAATACCGTTCGCAAGAGGTACTCGTCTGACGCTGGCTTATGACCGAACTCCAAGTTCTTTCCCGTTGTGATATCGCCCCGCCGGACATGAACACCAACGAGCCTCGGTAGGATTTTCAGCTTTGATGCGAACTCAGTTCGGGAAAAAATGTCCATTCCGGCCTTCAGCACCTTAATGGCTTCTTCGGTCACTGACTTTTTGAGTACGAACATGCTCCGTATTTCCTCCCGATAAGGCTCAAATACCTGATGTACTTGCAGGTAACCGTCAATGAGGATGTTTTCTTTCCCGGATGTTCGGGCAAAGCTTTCCAGGGAAGGATCATATTTACCGAAGGCCTTTTCTGCGTGGACGATAGCCTTGTTGGCTGAATGGGGATCCTCCACCCCGAAGAGTTCAAGGGATTCACGATGCTGGGTTCGCAAGTCCAGGAACGGCCGCTCGTGTTCGTGTTCGTTCAACAAGACAAACGTTCGGTTGTTTGCAGCAGCCAGTCCATGCCCCGTGGCCAGAATGAACATAAAGTTACCGAGACCGAAACCCTTTCTCGCTAGTTCAGGATGTGCGATGAAGGGCCCAGCACGGTGTCCTTCGGGAAACATGTGGCTCGACCTTTTCAGTTGACGA
This sequence comes from Hypsibius dujardini, assembly GCA_001579985.1. Classification (NCBI taxonomy): domain Eukaryota; kingdom Metazoa; phylum Tardigrada; class Eutardigrada; order Parachela; family Hypsibiidae; genus Hypsibius; species Hypsibius dujardini. The sequence continues at coordinate 1,634 of LRSR01010336.1, read as the reverse complement.
TCTTCGAAGCGCATTCGAAGCCGGGCGATGGTCAAACCAATCAACTCTTTAGCGGAGCATCCTTCAATGTCAATGACTCGTTCTTTGTTGTTTTTGTCGTTGAATTGGGAAAGAACCTACACATGGAAGTGCAAATACGGTATTGGTAATAAATTGTGGAAACATACGTTGCCCTGTGGGAATATACGTTGCCCTGTGGGAATATACGTCTGTTATACGTTGCCCAGTGGGAACATGCTGTGGACGTTGACCTGTGGGAACATACGTTGTCCCAGTTGCCTATGGAACATACGTTGACCTGTGGGAATATACGTTGGCCTGAATGATGTGAACATACGTTGCCCTGTGGGAACATACATTGGCCTATGGGAACATTGCCCTGTGGGACATACGTTACCCTGGGGGAAACATATGTTGCCCTGTAGGAACATACGTTGGCCTGTGGATTTACCTCGAATTGACTCGTCATGTTGGCGAGCCAGATGGTACGATTCCCGAATGCCCAGCTGCCGTCGAAATTTGACGTCCAGAAGCATTGACCGGTTACGTTGAATTTGGAAGAGCCATGGTGATGCGCGATGTTGTAACCTTGGCTGATCTGTTTGAAAGCGCTCCATGAAAACCAGGACAGCAGTGTGGATAACAGCAGCACAACTATCCAGTTATACTGGAAGCAGTGTTTCTCATCGGACGATCTTGAAATAAGAGTTTAGCATTTTTCATTATCCCGTTTATTAATACCTGTATGACTGCTTAGTTCTTACATACCGTACATTGAACGATCCGCTGGAAGGTATGACGGAATCCGCGTCCATATTAATGGTGGTTTGTTGTTCATTTAATCGCAGCTTGGATTGGTTAGTCGATATAACCAGCTTGCTGTCTTGCCGGCTTTTATGTACTTTTTGATTGTTCTTGCCCATCACCCTTGCTGGTGAAAAAATACGGTCGAGTTCTTCGTCGTCTGACTCGTCGCTCAGAAGATGTATTGTAGCGTATTCGGTATTGCCCTTCATTTTGATAATGAGTTTATGGAGGCCCAAAACAAAAATCAAAACGATAGCTGCTGAATCGTTAAAAATATTGCCTACAAACAACCGGAATGAAGAATGAAATCAATGTCAAGGAGAGTGGTACACGTCGACGATATTCTACTGTTAAAATGAAAAGGGACCTCCTCGCCGGCAAAGCGGATGCGCACTAGCGGGGTGGGGGGGGGCCGTTAGATTTGATCACGGATACCCACTTCACAAAAGCACTTCTGCGCAGATATTTAGCATAATTCGCTCTTTTTCGCACTTTTGATCCAGCAGTGGAAAAGCGCGGCTCGGTCCGTTTTGCACGTGTGTTTGTTGACAGCTGAAAAATTCGCTGAATGCACTCACAGATCTTCCGCGTGCGCTCAAGCTGAGGAACGAGAGACCCACTGGCTCTAGTATTTTCCCTTATTAATCAGTTCTTTATTCATCTCTAATTATTGATTTATAGTGAACAAACAAAAAGACCAGCGAAACATAAGAACAAAAAACTGATACATGACACACACATGTACAGAGTAAGGACATTCAAAGTTCGCTTATTTGCAGCGTTTATTTGCAGCGTTTATTTCGCTATTTCAAACTCGCTAATCTCCC
>LRSR01010333.1:0-14418 GCA_001579985.1 Hypsibius dujardini | reverse complement strand
CTGTTTGTCTGTATGTCTCTCTGTTTGTCTGTTTTTCTGTGTGTTTGTCTGTTTTTCTGTGTGTTTGTCTGTCTGTCTGTCTGTCTATCTGTGTGTCTGGGTGTCTGCCTGTCTGCCTGTCTGCCTGCCTGCCTGCCTGCCTGCCTGCCTGCCTGCCTGCTTGCCTGCCTGCCTGCCTGCCTGCCTGCCTGCCTGCCTACCTGTCTTTATATCCGTCTGTCTGCCTGTTTGCCTGTTTGTTTGTCTATCTGCCTATCTGTCTATCTGTCTGTCTGAACTGTCCCTGAGGATCTAACTTACTTGTATGTACCGTAGCACGATTAAAGGTGGCACATGTTGTATTTGTTGGAAGTTCATTAACAGGTTCCTAGATATAGGTTGAAGTACTTTATGATGAATAACCAGGCGGAAAAAATGTGTCAAGATATTTTATTACAGAAAAATGAGCAAACAAGTCAGAAAAAATTTGTCCATTTGATGAATGAGAAAGAAATTTGTCAGCAGGATTATAAAGTATAAGACATGTTCTCCCGCTAGCTGTGTCGATCAATTTGCAAATCGCGGCCCGACCCGGCAAGTTTACCCATCATTATTATAATCCCCTAACGTAATCGAGACGATATGGTTCGTGTCGTGCCTCCCTGTCCGTTCACGCTCCTCGAGAAGCGATTCCACCCAACAGTCTTTCTCTGGAGAGAAATACTAGTACAATCTACATATGCGCCTCGATGACAACTGAAATGTTTCTCGGGGATCGATTTTTTCTGAATTCCTCCAGTCAGTCTTTCAGACAATTTCAGTCGCACAAAGCACTCTTCACTCTATCAAAGTTGTTTGTCCCACTAGACAGGCACACACTGGCACTGTCGTCGATCACATCGTTAAGGAAAGAGAGTTGTGTCTGTGTATGTGAGCGTATAAAAACCGAGTGTGTGCGTGTGTGAGGAAGGGAGGAAATGGGAATAGACACTACACTTCCGGTTAAGTCTCACGGAACGGCTCCGCCCAATCGTTGATTCTATTCGGGAAACTGAAAAGATGTTCTTTGCGCTATGTTACATGCAAACGGGCACAGGCAGACAACGGCAGCTAAGTCTCAGGCAGGCAGTCGTTGGTTTTCACAATCGTCATTTCTCCCTCTGTCCGCCAAATTATTCAGCGCATCTGTGAAATATCTGGCGACTTTGTCTGATTGTCTGACTATGAAAATGTCTATCTGTTTACCATGCAGACAAACATGCAGACGGACAGTCATTCAGCCAGATAGATAGGTCGACAAACAGGTACAGACAGACAGACGGACAGACAAACGAACAGACAAACAGACAGGCGGATGGACGGACAAACAAACATACAGATAGCCAGACGAATATATAGAGAGGCAAATAGATGGACAGATGGATAGTCAGCGTTATCAGGACTTTCTAAGTTGTTTTCGAACTCCTGACTATCTTATGACCTAGATGGATAAAACAAAACCAAAATATATTTTCGGTAGTCATGATATTCTAATACCTATTTCAGAAACAAATATGAAGTCAATCGGAATTTGAAATCCCATGTTTTACCCTTTAACGAAACGAAAAATATGAATCAATCGATCTTCAGCGCGCTTTAGGAAGGTCTGTCTGCTGTGTCCGTCGATCCTCCAACATCCATCACGATCCTTGCGGTTTTCGAACGTAGATTATCTGTCCGGCAAGCGATCAAACATAACTGTGGCCTGGTTCCAACTCGTAAACACCCCAAAACACTAGTGGAATATATAGAAATTTAAACCACGACAAATTTCAAAAACCCAACTGACGCGTCGCGTCTTCAGACAGGCGAGAGAGAGAGAGTACAGAAAGACACAAATGGGGATCACCCACCCAAAACCACTCCTCACCTAACTATTCCAAAAACCAAAGCTACTAATCTTTCGATTTCTGCAGAGGCGTCTTAACTGTCCGTAGACTCTTCCCTGCAAGTGGTCCTTCGTCGGTTTTAGCCTTGGTGGCATTCCTCCGACGGAAGTACCCACGGAAGAACTCATAACTACTAATCATAATCGCACAGGACGGCGCGACCTTGGCGATCCTTGGCGTGACGCCGGAAAAGAGGGAAGCAAAGCCTTTCTCCCGGTACAGCTTGGACAGGAGGGCCAGGGTATGAGTGGCCTCTGTCCTGATGGGTGCAGCCTTGGCTGTCAGCAGCTGACCGAGTTCGATTTGGCGATGGGTTTTCACCACGTCAAAGGGGAGAGTAGCAACACCTGCGATGGTGCCGGCGGTGGCACCGGAGAGGAAGGCCCAGGCGACGGGGAGCTCTTGAAGTTGCTTGCGGGAGAGAATGTTCGCTTTGAATGTCTCATAGAATCCCCAGTAGATGCCTAGGGAGGAAGCAAAATTAATCGAGACCTAGAGTGGCAAACAGGCAGACAGACAAAAATGGTGAAGAAACATATGGACATACTGGCAAACCAGCAAATAAACAGGTAGACAGACAAATAGACAGACACGTAGATTAACAAGACAAACACAGAGTAGGCAGACAGACAGAGAGATAGACAGACAATCATAAAGACAGATAGACAGACAGGTAGACCGACAGGCAGGCAGGCAAATACATTTATTTGGTTACAAACATAGAGACAACAGCCAGCAAACATTAAAAACAGAGATGCAATTTACTGACATGAGAATGGGACATCCCGTAAAACAGTCGGTCCCCATCCTCGCCATATTGACAAAATTCCCTCTTTTTTGATCGTCACTGCGACCGCTTTATATAAATCTGCGGAAAAGAATTCTGGGTTACTTGGCACGACGACAAAATGCAGACCGGAAGTTCCAAATTCACAAACATCAGGCCGTCTTACATTTGTAGCTAAGCTTTTCCGATTGCAATTTGGTTCGAATCAGCTCGATCGGGCTGATAACAGTCACTGCGCAAACTGAAAGAATCAACAACAAAAACACTGTTACCTGTATTTAGAACAAATTATGAGCAAAACAATGAGATATAAATTTATAAGTGAAATTAAAAATCGCTTTCGTAAAAAAAACGTCATCCAAGGTGAATTAAAATTGAGCAGACGGGGCAACCAGAAACATCAAAATCAAAGGAAATAGCACGTACCTCGGGCGATTGCCCCGGCAAAAATCGGCACGACAACGCCGTTATCGCGATATCTGGTATGTCGCAGTCGCTGCTTGACTTGCTCGTAGGTGGTGAAGTATAACACCGTCCCAGGTATGGTCATCACTCTACAAAACGGAAAGAAAAATATGTTACGTAATCCGGCTTCCACTCCAATAAACGTAGAGGGGCGTTAGACAATCAATTAATCAAGCGCTTACGGAAGGCTAAACTTACGCGTATAAATGAGCTAATAGTTTTTACCGAAATTAGTTAATTTATCTTTTGTTTTAATATTTTATAAATTGCAAAGAGTATTCCTCAAGCAAACAAACCAAAAGTAGACACTGCTATATAAAAGACCAAATTAATAAATGATTAAAGGATCAATGATATTACAACACAAGCAAGTAAAATGCTGTCTCTAATATTCAAGTTTAAGTTAAAATAGATAAAGAATCAAGAGAACCGGAAGATCACACGCAAATTTGCAGAGACACAGGCATAATTGCAGAATCGTTAGTTTACCAAATCAATCAATCAAGTAGCATTGAGATGGAGTAAATAACACTGACTAACTAATCAATCAATTAATCAAATGAAATGGAGCACAATCGTCTAGAATCAACTGATCTGAGAACAAACAGAGTCATTGTGCCTCGATGTCTGTCACAGTCTATGGAATTTCAAGTCAAAGCTCCCGAGAAAAACTAAGAAGCAAAGGGAAAAACTCACAATGTGGGAGATAATCCAGCCCAAAGTGATCGGACGCCTTCCTGACGGGAGACTTTCAGCAAAGTGTCCTGCCAATGACCCAAAAAGCAGCACGCATCATCTCACACGCAGCACAAAATACCTGTAGAATTGACCGATGAATAAGAAAAAATGCACGCACAAACATTCCGGTGAAACGCGGGGCAGGGATGGAGCGTAGCGGGGTGGTCCTGGCGCGGAGCTCTCCCGCTGCGACGGTCTGTGTTCCGCAAGCGCACATATGATCAAACAAGGTGGTATAACACACGCTGCACACCTCACGCGGCACTCCCCGCACCTGGCTTTGCAGGCGAACTTTGACGACGTCCAAGGGAGTGGCTGCAAAAAATTTTCGGGTATTGTCACCAAAGGGACCTCATCATCAACAGGTAAACAATCCCTCCACTTACTAAACAGTGACGTGAGCATGGCACCGGTGGAGGACGCGACGATCTGTTGGGCGGCGGTGATTCCGTTTGGTTCCATCGTCATGCGGGTAGACATTGCGGATGGGGCAAATGATCCGGAAAAAACTTCGAGACCGAAAAGTCTGGAAGCTGGGACAGTAGTGGAAAAACCCCTAATAAGAGGAGTCTCAATCAACCAATCAAACGTGGTTTCATGAAACAAATCGCCCAATCAATGAACACGTTTCTTCAGCTGCAAAACAATTAGTTCGTAAGGGAGCGCTGAAACGGGAACATGCGAAAACAGGGTGTTATTAAAAACGCGTTTCAACCAAATTCTGTCACGAATTTAATCAATCAATCAATTGAGAAGGGTGCGATGATTAGGGAGAAAAATTCTGGTCCTATTTCTTTGAATGAAGGATTACCAAAATATGCGGTGTGCCGATAAAAACTGGGCCTCACTTTTCCATCTTATTCGTGTGGTCCAGTGACATCACACTACACATCCGTCTTCAAGGTAGACCAATGGCGCCCTTGCAGGTGAACTGGCGAGCCGACTTATTTAAGTACTAGTACGCAACACAACGCGTGAGAAGTAATAACCCCGAGCAGAAAATTAAAAAGCCTCTCCATAAGCGGTACTGCGTGACAGTAGTGAAAACAAAAGACACATCGCACAGGAAGAAAAGAAAATCATCAACGCACCGGTGACCATCCCAAATCGCGAGTGCATGGTCCGGGTGGAATTTGATTTTTAATCTCGAGAAAACAAACAAACAATACACAAAAACAGGTAGGAAACAAAAAGAGTGTGGTGTGGAACAACATGGATTTCCGCCGGGTACCACGAAAACCAGGACTGTGGGAGAGTCTGAATAGAGGGGTCAGTGAGAAAATTAATCACAGGGCTCATCAGTCTGCGGATTCTTCCTTTTTTCCCTTCAGTTCAGTCACCGCCCTTTTTCGGCAGGTCTAACACCACCGAATACGAAGAAGGAGGAGGCGGTGAGAAGACGGAATCCGGCGGGACTCGCCCGTCCGTTAAAACACTTTCCAGCGCTCGTGCCTGCCCGTCCAACGATTGACTGATGGGTTGGTCTACGACGACGGTGACTTTGCCGTTGGCGGCCGGTTTTCGGCAGCAGACACTCTCGGCGCAGCCTTTGGCGTCGGTCGGACAGGCGATGATGCAGGTGGACATGGGATTGATCGGGTTAGTCGTGGAGTCATCGTTCGGATTCACAGACACCTGAAGAAGGGATAGATGCACGTTACAGACTGCCAGCTGCAAAGGTGCCTCTCCAGACAAGTGGCAAACAGTGGCAAACAGTCAAACGCCGCACAATCAAGATAGGCATTCAATTTTTCAAGAGAGGCACTCATAGACAGATATCTTCCTTAATCGCCAAATGTTTAACTGAGTCAGACAATAGAGTATGAGACAATCGGATAGAACCTGGTAGACACAGACAGTCTCATTAACTGACAAATAGACTTAAAAGTACACAAGTACAAACTGACAGACATTCAGTTAGATAAGCTCAAACAGGAATACACGGACGTCTAAATTGGCGGGGAGGCACGCATACAGATGCCACACAGACAGAAATAAATAGACAGAAAGGCACGGAGGCAGAAAAAGAAAGATACAAACCATCAGAAAGGCAGGCGCATAGACAGAATAGATACAGACAGACAAATCGACAGATAGACAGACCAGCAGATACGAAGGTAGGCCGATAGACAGACTGACTGACAGGCAAACTGAAAGACAGAAAGACAGACATACAAGCTAGAAGACAGTCAAAAAATCATGACAGATCTTTAAGCACCTCATCGAATTCCGGTTGCATGGTAGTGGAATGGATTCCGACATCGTGGAAAAACTGCTTAATCTTCCCAGCCACCCGCATATACTCCTGCAGGTTGTGGCAGCGAATGTGGGCGGAGGCGATGATGCGATCACCGGCCAACTGCCAGATGTGGAGCTCATGGACAGCGAGGACCCCCTCAATTTGCTGCAGCCGGGTGCGTATATCTTCAATCTCAATGTGCGTCGGGACGGTCTGCATGAGAATGAGGGCGGACTCGCGGAGGAGCGGCAGTGTGGTGTAGGAGATGATGAGCACGAGAAGGATGCTCATGGCCGGGTCGATATAGTCTTCATACTCCCAGTTGGTGAACTTGATCACCAAGGCAGAAATGATGACGACCACCGAACCGAGTGCGTCACCTGAACAGAAATGGTACATGGAAACGCTATCACAGGTGAATGGGAGTAAGGAATGGGTGGGGGAGGACTTACCGAGAACGTGGAGGAAGACTCCGCGCATATTCAACTGCGAGCTGCTGGCTGTAAGTCAAATATACAACAAAAAATTGTGGTAAACACATAACATCAATATCTCATCTCGCAAAAGATCTATTTATAAGCACAATTCGATCACAATAGGACACTTCCATAAACGCCGGAAGTATGGTCACTGTTTAAATATCAATTAAAGTAGCCGTACCTGACTTCCTAATTAAAAAATTTAAAAAATGTAAATATTAATAAATTTAATTCTAAATTTAATTCGAGTCAGTCGCATAAATAGAAAACAGGCCACCTTATGGTAAAATAAACAGTTATTGTACTGTACTGCCACGATTTTAAGGGTGGGTTAAGCCCCGCCTCCGTCACACACGCCTGTGTGCTGAGTGAGCACACACACTCACACACACACAGTTGTGCACACCCGGTGTAAAAAACCCACCCTTATAATCGTGGCAGTACAGTATATATTCTTGTCACCGTTCAGCAAAAATTTCTTTCTATTTAGACTGATAATATCAGATTTTTTAAATTCTCGTCAATTTGACAGAGTGGTAATATATTACGCAACGAAGCTGTAAATTCAAATAAAATATTTCGTGGCAAAACAACATTTTTTATTTAAAATTGTTTTTGCTGCCCCCCCCCCCCTGGCCAGGAAAAAAAGGTAAAAATCTGAACTGTTCAATTTTAATTATTCATATTTTGTTCGAAACTTGAGCTAAAGCCTAACCAAACTAGTAGTGAGACCAGGAAAAGACGTGCCTACCGATGCGGGGCTGAGGAATGTCAGCTACAACCGCCAGCTCCCCAGAAGCCTGCGCTTCATTAGGGTGAATGTGATCTTCCGACAAACGCTGCTTGGCCAACAACGACTCCTCCAACTTCTCCTCAGGGGTGCCGGACTTTCCCTTGTCGCCCTTCTTGTCTTTCTTCCCGTGACTGTGTCCATGACTACCATGACTGTGTCCGTGACCACCATGTCCGTGTGAGTCACCACCACCATGACTGTGCTCTAAAATGAATAGAACAACCTACAACGACTGCCTGCCTGTCTGCCTGCCTGTCTGTCTGTCTGTCTGTCTGTCTGTCTGTCTGTCTGTCTGTCTGTCTGTCTGTCTGTCTGTCTGTCTGTTTGTCTGCCTGCCTGCTTGACGATGTCAGTCTCTGCCGACTCACGATGGAAAATCAACAGTCCAAAGAGGTTGACCGCCAATCCGACACATCCCACCACCAACACCAGAATAGGGTCGCTCACTGGATGCGGATTGTGAAAACGGTCAATCGACTCGACAAAGATGGAAAAACACAGCGCCATCAGGAAGACCGAGTTGACCAGTGCTCCAAGGACCTCTGCTCGCGCCCAGCCGAATGTGTTCTTGGTGCTGGTGCGTTTGGAGATGCGGACGGAGAGGAAGGCCACCAACAGCGCAAGCACATCGCTGAGCATGTGAAAGGAATCGGCGACCAGGGCCATCGAATGGCACATGTAGCCGACGACGAGCTCGACCAGGAAGAACCCGGCCGTCACGCTCAGCATGGCTAAAAGCCTTCCGGTCTGCAACAGGAAGAAGATTGTTAATATATCAATCACTCAATCGATCGATCGATCGCGTGCGAGCTGCCATGAAATTATTTAAAAAAAAATTCGAATTTAATTAAAACTATTATTTAGGAACAATAAAAGTTTATTGTTTTAAAACTCGTATTTAAATAAAGGACTAGACATGGGTTTTATATCGAAACCAATATTTCAATGTAAAAAATGTGATGATGTGAAAACAGGGCACATTTTTTTCTTTAACAAAATGCTACTAATTTGAGGACATATAAAATAACTAAAGAAGTATATCTGAATGATAATTGATAAACAATAAAAATTAATCAACCAAATCATAGCATTGCTGGAGAAAAGAACTTTCACAAATAATAATTCAACAATCATTCAATCAACGGTGAGTTCACCACGCAAAATCATCTCCATCCTCCAGGGAATCGATTTTTAGGTTTCCAATTTTTCGTGCCCTAGTCTAGGGCTTATTTTTCTAACAAATTTAAGGGAAGCACGGTGCCATGGTGCCACCATTAACCCGATACAGTAGAAAAGAATGAAATGTCATAACTCACACGGGTGCCAATCAAGCAATCAATCTAAAAATTCAACGCAACAAACGAAGTTCATCAAGCAATCAACCGTTAACACGCCACACAAAATCACCACCTTCCATCAAAACCACTTTTCCAGCCTCAGCGCCATTCCAGTCACCACAGACAGGTTCAGAATTGAGCAAAAAAACCACATTACCATTCAAGGTTCTTAATAAAATCAACTGCTCGATACTAGGTTTAGCGAAATGACTGAAAAAGCATGCAAAAAAATTCGTTCCTCCTCACCTTTCCGAATTTCATTTTCCGGTTCCGGTGGCGTGAATGTTGTAGGAAAAAACCCAATACAGCTGGGAATGACCTGGCTGTTACCGGGTGCCCTCGGAATGCAAACTCGCAAGTGAAATAATAGGGCAAAAACGGAAGGAAGGTCGCCTCGTGCGTGGTGGTCTGTCTCCACTTACGCAAAAGCTGATACTGATAGCCACTTTAGATGGCACCTTCTTCGCTGGCTGCGGGTTCAAAGATCTTTATACGGAAGAAAATGCCAAACGAATTGTCAAGGCGGTGTTTGTTTGAGAAGGTGGATATGGATAAGGGAAATTGTGCGAGGAGAGAATGACTGGCAAGTGATAAATTGAAGTGATAATTTTCACGCACAAGCCGATTGAATACAGTAGAAATCGCACTTGTCTGGACAGGGAGAATTGAGCGGTTTGAGTGTACAAGTCAAAACACAATCGGCGCTTTCCTTAAACGGTTATGATTAGTTTTTAGCCATAGCGGTTGATTGTTTTCTTGACATGATGACGTCATGCCGCCGAGTGCTAGAGCCTAGAAGACTACAGTCGAAAGAAGCACGTGACCACTGGTTAGTGCTGCTTAATTTTTTCTATTAATAAGTAACGTATATTTAATGAGTTAAGCAAAACAAGCAATACACTTAAATACTAGAAGAAAACTTGTTATTTCCTATAAAATCACTAATTGAATTAATAAACTAAATAGTTAACTCTAAAAATTATGAAAAGGCTTCTTAAGTGGTAAGATATGAGCAAAAACAGAAACAAGTAAAGTTCAGATTTTGTGAAAAAAAATATTTCAGCCACAGACAGACAGACAGACAGACAGGCAGGCAGGCAGGCAGGCAGGCAGGCAGGCAGGCAGGCAGACATACAGAAAAACAGGCAGACCGACCGACCGCAAAAGAAGTGAGAAAGACAAAAACAAAATACAAACAAACCTGAAATGTTAAAACCGCTTTGGCGCCAAAATATAACCTCTTTATCGAGTTAGAATGCCAGTGGCAATAGCATCATTTCGACTCAATTAATGCGGAAATTAGTACTAAAACAGCTCGATCCCTCAAGAAGATATTTTATACGTCCATCAAACAAAAGCAGGAGTAAAGAAAGATTCTTTGAGCCTCGCCGAACCATCGTCTGTATTCAATCATATCGAGATGGAGAGTTCCCAACAAATAACGGTTGTTATCGAAAAAGGGAAAAACAACAGAGCTTAGGGCTTAAGAATACAAACATTGGAAATTGAGAACGTTTTCAGGCGCAATCCAGGCTGCGGCTGATTTTCAAACCGACACTCAAACAGCCGCCTCCTTGGAGGGACCGTGGATATGCCGACCCGAGGGTATAACACCTCTGCAAAAAGAAGAACAATTTGGGTTCAGACATAATAGAAGCATAGAGATGAGAAGGCAAAGTCAGATGCAGGCTGCTGTGAAGACAGACGGAGAGACAGACCTGGCCATCAAGTCCGCCTCCGCCACCAGTCTATTCACATCGACATCAGCCAAGTCGTCGCCCCAAATCTCCTTCAAACTCGTCTTCATGGCCTTTTTCTGTGCGGCGAAGCGGTCCTTCGGTATCCTGGGGACCTTAACCGCAGATGCTTTCGGAGTGGTGAGGCGTTTAGTGCCAGGTGGTCGAGGACGGGAGGCGTGCTGCACACTGTTGTGTACCAGCTCCGTGGAAAAGGCAAAGACGCCGCGAGGATCTTCCAGAATACCCTCCCGTTCCAGTGCCTCCATTAGCTCGTTCCACTTCTCGGCGTCCCATTCGCGGGCCTTCTTCCGGGAGAAGCGGACAGCGACTGCAGGAAAGCGCTCGAGGAAACGGCGCTGCCACATGTTGCTGAACTTGTTGCGGGCTTCATCCAGACCTGCAAAAACAGTAGTGATGCTCCAATATATTTTTGCTAAATCAAGATATTCTAATTTCAACAAAACAACATCGGAAGGTTAAATTAGATTAACAAAATAAACAGTACTTAATTAACTGTGAATTATTTAAAAAAATTATCTTTTATTGGCTAGGCTATTTAATTTTGCTTCCACTAAAGCTTCATTAATATTGGAATATCTCTGACTTATTCCCGAAAATAAATAAATTAAGAATTAGCTAATAAAAATACGCAGCGAAAGCATGCACTGATCAATCAGTCAACCATTGGTAAACACGTAGACTTCTCCTACCTTTTGCAGTACCGACTGCGATGACGACTTTCTTGATCAGATTCTTCGAAAGTGAGCCCCCGACATCAGCAAATCGCAACAGCAATTGTGCAATCGCCTCGTTTTCCGCCTCAGTGAATTTGCAGGGCTTCCCGCGCGGTTTTACGGTGGGATTTTTCAGGTGGCGATGGAGTGTCGTTGAACTCACACCGAATTGCCGTGCTGCAGGACAAACTAAATCTTGATAATAGCAAACACATTGCAATTGATCAAATTATTCTGCGTGAAAGAAAAATATAACAAAATTTTATGTTGGCAGAACAAAAGGAAAAATAAATTTAAACCCGCGAAAAAAAAGAAAAAATGTTGGCTTTCAAAACCAGTCACCGATATCACCAATCACCGCTCGATCCCATCAATCAAGCAATGCGAATCAAAGCGATACCAGCTAAATCTATACACGTTTATATGCAAGTGACACACAGCGGAAGAAACCAAATTTAGACGTACTGTTTATGCAATTCACAGAAAAACTGAGAAGGAGAGCGGGAAACTAAAAAAGGCAGAAGATTTAGTTAAAGTAAACAAAGCGGCGTAAAACAGCTCTTCATAATCAATCAATCTAGCTTATGGCCAACTAACGGACTGCAATCAATTAAATGGAACGATAAATCAATCAATCAATCGTAAAATAAAATGGATTGTTCGTACCAGCCTGTCGGATGGGAACATTTTGATCGTGAACGGCTTTGCAGGCATTTGCCATCCTCTCCTTCAGGTTCTTTAGTTCAGCGAGGGCTTCCTCCACCGTCGCCTCATCCGCGGACGTGTCGACAATTGGTGCGTCCACCTCATCCGCGATTGCCTCAACGGCAGCTGCCTCTTCTTCCTCCATTTTGAGTTACAGCTTGCAACTGAATAAGAAAAATTCCCAGCACCAACCGGCCACCAGTAATTTTTCAGCAGTTTATGGTTTCCTGGGCATGAGTTTAGATAACAGACAAGAATACCCAAAAAAACTGTAAAGCTGGAATATAACTACAATCCAATAGTTAAAGTTAGTTTCAGACTGCAAGTTGCACCAACTCAACAATCAACTAGTCAAAACTCTCTCAAAGTGACTGTGAGCAGCCTTGTGGTTCTGGCATCCACCAGGTCAAATCAAGAGTTTTTGGTTGTAACGTGGACCTCGGTCCTGGTTGTAACTTGGATCGGTCCAGTCGTCCCAAGACAGACTAAGAGTAATTAAATCAATTTTTTTTAATGATGTCACTTAACTTTTACTCTGCATATGAATTCCTTAAATGAATAGGTCCTCGATGTGTTCTGCTAGAACATTACCCATCTCGAATAGCAGAACTAGACAAAGAATGTAGGAACACTGTCGACACAGATAAACGCAGCACATTAAGTGGTAATTTAATTTAACTTAACTTGGCCGGCCAAATTCTATGGAGCGCTCTGCGTTTCAAAAGGCTTCGACTTTACACACTATAAACTTGCTAAGGAGAAATTATTTCCTCCCAGCTAAGTTTTCTAAGCTTGATTAATTAATTAGTTTTTTCCCAGCTATTTCCTAAACCGAAATTAAATAAATACTTATTTATTTGTTTTTTTTTTGCCTGCGTTTTGCCAAAACGAAATATTTCATCCCAACTTTTTGTTAAACCGAAATTAAATTTTATTAAATTAATTAAATTAATTAAATTAAACCGAAATTAAACCGAAATTTTTGTTAAACCGAATTATTTATTTAATTTCATCTCAGCTATTTCCTAAACCGAAATCATTTCTTCCAGCTTTTTGCTAAACCGAAACTATTTTATGCCAGAAACGTCTTCTTGCGATCAAGAGAAGATGAAGGTGTTTTGATATTGGAGACCGACAGACTCGCGCTCATTATTGACCTTCTCAGCACTGCCGATCCCGGTGAACACGGAGAATCTGTTTAGCGGCGCCTCGAGCGCACTTTTCAACGGCGCCGCAACTAGCTCTTTAAGACATCGTCGAGCCTCCTCCAATGGTCATTTTGCAATCGAATGGCGGGCGCCCTTGTGTAAAAAGAGGCGAGACGTCTGTCGAGGTGCGTCGTCAGGAAGGATTTCGTTGGAATCAAATTCACTCATTCCTCGGCACTTCTCGCACGACGCTATACAAACGATGTTTTCGTGAAGAGCTTAGTAGCTGGTTCCGTCTTGGTGACGCAATCGAACGGCATGCACGAGGAATCGCAGGACTGTTTCTCCATGTTCGCCTTTATTGCCTTTAACTGTTACGGTGACGGTGTCACCGTTTAATGTCATTAGTTTGTGCAGGCCTACCAGACAGACAGACGGATGGACGGACAGACGGATGGACGGACGGACGGATGGAAAGACAAACGGATGGACAGGTAGAGAATAAATTTTGGGTTTGGAGGATCTGTTTCCGTTTTATTGTCTTTTTGGGGCACTACAGCCGATTCCTGGCAAATCAGAAGAGACTTTGCAGTTCCCGTACCTTTAGCGAAAGAAACTAAGCCACGTAATTCCCCAGCACGGAAGCTTGTTGCCGTCACGAATTCAGTCGTCACCCCAGCGGTAAAACCCACCAATTATGAAGCTGTAGTCAAAAAAATTGATTTTGTGAGAGCTTTAGCTCCTGCACCGAAAACTATCTCGGCTCTAAGCGATACTCCAAAGGATCCACCAGTGATCACATTAGTAAAAAAAACAGAACCCGCATGCGACTTACCAGTTCCGTCCCTTCCAGTCGAGTGGGCCAAAACGCATACGGATTCGCGAATTGTACCGTCCCGAAGCGCGTCTCCAGAAAGCTCCACGGACAGTTCAGTTCGAACCCGACAAGAGTTCGCTCCTTCTTCAGCTGCAATTCAGACAAAACCCAGGCCTTCGGCTTCATTTGTGCGACCAGCCCAGTTGCGCACCGAGCGAGTGCTCCCAGTCCGAGTAACAGTGCTCCGAGTGCAGTTTATCGGAGTTCGACCAGTTCTAGTTACAGCGTTCCTCTTCCGAGTCCCGTTGTATCGAAGATCTCCCAGTTATAGCGTCCCGGCACCGAATCCTTCGATTTACAGCTACAGCGCCTCAAGTCCGAGTTACAACCAGACTGCGCCGAGCTCAAGTCACAGCTACAGCGCACCCAGTTACAGTGCTCCGAGTTACAGTCCACCTAGTTACAGTTACTCCAGTTCAGAACACCATTGCGGATAGTCCTTCGCAAAAAAAGGTGTTCTTATTTTTTAC
>LRSR01010328.1:0-33880 GCA_001579985.1 Hypsibius dujardini | reverse complement strand
GTTGCCATAATATGGTTTTTCTTTTGTTTGTTTTAGCATATGAATAAATAAAAAAAAATTTAGGATATTTAAATAGCTATGCGTTGATTCATAAAAAAACTGATAATACAGCTAAAAACGACAAGTAAAATTTTTTATTATTTTCACCCAAGTATTTAAAAAAACTGTCTTTTTTTGTTGGCAAAAAAACTTCACTTTAAGATACGAAGATAAACATTTTATCACAAGCAACTTTATATCCATATGAAACTGCTAACGACTATGCCAATGATAGGTCATATTGTAAATGGAGATTGTATTGCGAGAAGGGAAACTTTAAATTATCTTGCAAAAATATGTTGTTTTGTCAGAGAATTTTGTTTCCTTAAAAATTTAAATAAATATGCGTTGATTCACGTCACATGCTATAGAATACATTCAGATATAAAATTTAAAGCGAGAGGTGCATGTGTCACGAATATGTCTGTATGAAAATTCAAATTAATACGTTTTTACCTCATTATTTGTGATGGCGGATTTATTAATCTGTGCAAAAATATACGCCAGGGTCCTCGGAATGATGCCTTTTGTCGTGGCAACCTTCTCCTGCACACCATGTCCCGTGATGGTAAAGGTTTTGCCACTTCCTGTTTGGCCATACGCAAATAGGATCCCGTTATAGCCGTCCAATACCCGTTCGACAATTGGCTTCGCGACAATCTCAAAAACATCGGTTTGACTGATGCCACTCTCCAATACCCCGTCAAAGTGGAAGCGAAATAGCTCCCTGGAATTGTTGACATGCCCGTCCGCGGCTTCTTTCGGGATACTTAATTGAAAAATGTGTGTCTGTGCGTTGTCGTTCGATGGGTTCTCGGATTCCTGGAAAGTTTCGTAGTGGCAGCTACTTTTACGCCCCTCCAATGGCTTGAGGCGGACGTAAATGCGAATAGTCTCCTTCATTAGAGCAACAATATCTCCGTTTCACCCCAATTGAACCTGCACGCACGAGTGGCAGTACATATTTCCAGGTGTAAGTTCACCACACAAAAAGATCGACAGATGGCTTGGCCCGTTCGTTTCTTACTTAAGTTGTAAATAAGTTAATTATACAATAATTTTAAATTGTACACAACATGATATTGAAGACCCTGCGGTCGTCAATAAAGTCTGTCAAAATGTTTGTTGAAGAAAGAATATCAAAAAAGGGTATCACAGAGCATGCGAAATGTTGAGCCGTACGTGTCAAAATTAAGGCTTGTGATTGGTCTATTCGCATTTTTCGATTATTGGCAGCCCGGCTGCCTTACAGCTCCTCCTAATGGGATCCGCAAATTTCCGGAATTCACTGATCGGGTTCCTTGACAGCTCTGGCTGATTACTTGCTCAAATTCGTTCATCAAAACTTTTTTGATACATTTAGGATATTGATGGCAAACGTTGAGAACCGCACTCTCGTTATTATTACTTGAATTTCCTACCGAGACATGCATGCCTCGATTTTGCACAGGGATTTAGCCTGAATTATTCCCTCCAGCAAAACGTGATTACAATTCGCAAAGCAATCCATCCTCCCACGTAACATGGTGAACCAATCAAGAGATTATGAGTGCATTAAGTAGTTCAACTGAAAAACATTACAACAAAAGATTGCTACACTATCGCGGACACTGTTCCATCCTACAGAGGCTTGTCCCATATTACACTAAATCGGAGGGAAAGAATAATTAAAAAATATCTGGCTCGCCAAATTATGCAAATTTCAACATATACGTTTTATATAAACTTATTTGTTTAAATGCTTAATTAATCGTGTTTAATTGTGTTACACATGAAAATGTGATTCGTTTTTACTATCGGGCGGACGGGGGATGATAAAAAAAATTTGAAAGTGATTGTGTAAAAAGGCCTCACATGCCTACAAAACATTTTCAATTATGTGTTTATTATTTCGAAGCACGCCAAGGCATACTGCTTCATATAGTACTGTAGTGCCACGATTATAATGGTCGGTTTTTACACCCGGGCAGCGCACTCAGCCTGTGCGTCTTGGCTGAGTGCCAACTCATAACAGAAGCGCTTGTGACGGAGGCGGAGCTTAACCGACCGTTATAATCGTAGCACTAAAGTACGTCATGATCTCCCCACCAAAGATTGAGCTTTGACTGAGGTGTGAAAAGGCAGCCGCAACTCGCCAACTTTACGAGTGAAACTATTGTGAGATTGGTGTACCAACTGCAAGTGTTCATTCGCTTTACCATAGAAACAAACAGTCATTCGAAATGAATTCGAAATGGTTTCAGAATGCGATGAACTATGATTTAAGTGGCATCATCATTTCCCAAAAAAAACATTAGTAACTAAAGTTTGCAATGCCTGATAAAGCAAGATTCAGTTCCCAAACCTCTGGAGAAAAACCAATCGATTGGCAATCAAATGAATGTGTGGCATGCACATGTACAGGCACTGTTGGTGTGCAACAAACGTAATGTGCGTAAAGTATATATATGCAAAAACTGAAGCAAAGTTTTTAAACTCAGCTCTTGTTAAAAATGTATGTCCGCCTAAATTTCTTCCAGGACAAAAAGTCAGTTTCTGTGGTAGTTCTTCTAGAAAAAAAGATTGCCACTCTTATTCTAGGACAAATTTGACAATCCAAAGACAAATAATTTCCGACGGAGACATTTAACCGCGACCAGATTGTATGACAAACGAAAATTCTCGAAACTGTCCCCCATAAGAAACTTTTTCCCCTTCGACATTTAAACTGTTAAGGACACATTCTTGCCCTTGTCAGTCAACAATCTGACTAGATACATATTTTAGAGACTATAGATGGTCAAATTGGTGGATGGAAAGAAACCGCATATTTTTCGAAATTTTGGCTAGCTCACGGCCTGCGGAGACCTTCCCCCCCCAAAAAAAAGTGAAAAATAGTTAACTTTGGCAATTTCTGCTGGACATTGATCAAGTCGCAAATGACCGAATCATAATCTCATTTTCACATAACATACCAAGTGAGTTTCATAAAATCGGTCAAACCGTCTTTGTGTGAAAATTCGGAGGTCCCCATGTCGTTATTTGACGACAAATTAGTGTTAACGGGTTATTGTACAGATGGATATTGTGCCACATATACGTAAACACTTTTATTATGTCAAGCCTTAAATCGAAAGAAAATTATGTTTTATTATTAAACTGAGAAGTTTTATGCCGCACAAGTACACTTCATTACGGGTTACGGGCAAATTATTCAACCCACGTATAATCCATATTGGTTAACTCTCTGATGGACATGTGTTTAGATTATACGGGTAGTACCGGGTTTAGTAAAACATTGCTACTGTAGATTAGGGAAGCTGCCGAATGAATCGGCATTCGTTGCATACGAATCATTGGAAATATCTCTAATATGCGTTCAATCAACCAATTTGCTGGTCTTGCTGTTACAATCTTGCTTTTCGATTGACTCACTTGACTTTTTTACTTTCTCTTACATTTCACAATTTTTGGGAATATTTGAAGGAAACTCATGTTTTCTTTTTAATTTCATAGGGAAGAAGCCATTTCGTAGCGAAATTGGAGGAGGCATGGAATTCCCTGCCCTATTGACTTTCTTTTGGGCGCTACGATTGATTATTTGATTTGATTGTTACCGGTACTAAGTAACCACATGCAGAATCATTGGGCAGCGTCACAACTGATTCATAATGGTTACAAAATGATCATTCTGCTCTTGCAACTCCCAATTCCGAAATTTCAATTGTATTTGACTTAGGACCACTTACAAGGGAACGATCACCAGTGCAAATCTCCGATCGTGACCAAACTTTTTTTTTTGAATACAATGTCCCCTAAAATGATTTTAAAAAATATGACTCGCGGCAAAGAGTTCCCCGTTCAACGGGGAGAAATTCGGGAAGATCACAATTGGCGCAAGTACATTGCAATAGTCGAGCGCTTGATTAAATGATTGAATAAGCGCTTGATTGACGGCACGTAACGACACGTACAAAAACATGTGCTGTGCGTGTGTGCTATGCTGGTTGCGTACTCAAGTACAAAGCAGTTCAGTAGTAATAAAGTATTTTTTGGACAATTTTGTTTAACAAAATTGGACAAACAACAACAATTTTTGAAGTAGCTAAGGCCAGATTTTAATATAAGAAATAAAAATATGCGTGTTTTGCCTAATTGTTCCCAAAAAGAGCATCTATATTTCTTATATTAAAATCTGGCTTTAGCTACTTTAAAAATTGTTTTGTTTTTTGTCCAAGTTTGTTAAAAAATTGTCCGAAAAATACTGCAGTAGTACTGAACTGCATTGTACTTGAGTATACAACCAGCACAGCACACGCACAGCGCAGCACATGTTTTTGTACGTGCCGCTACGTACCGTCAATCAAGCGCTTATTCAATCATTCAATCAAGCGCTCAGGACTATTGCAATGTACGTGCGCCAATTGAGATCTTCCCGAATTTCTCCCCGTTGAACGGGGAACTCTTTGCCACGAGTCATATTTTTTTAAATCCTGTTAGGGGACATGGTATTCAAGAAAAAAGTTTGGTCAAGATCGGAGATTTGCACTGGTGATTGTTCCCTTGTTAGTCTTTAACCCATTTTTTTGTGGCAAAACGAAAAATTTTGTGAACACTGCGTGCGCTACTATACTAGTTTCAAAAGTGTTAGCAAGGTGGTGCCAAGTGAATTTCTCCCTTCTTGAAATGATTTTTACAAAAAATATTTTTCAAACACAAATCTAGATGCTCTGAAAATATCAAAGAAAAAAACTTGCACGAAACAGTCCAAAATTTGCTCGGGAAATGGAATACAACCGGTAACTCTAGGAAGTGTATGCTGTCTGGTACTCAAGAGAGTTAAAATGAAACCGGTACACCAACAGCACAGACGCATGATAACCGGGGTAGGTATAACCTCCTTTGTCTTGCATCCTCACAGCAAATCAATAACCAGCCAGTCTCACAATAACCATAAAAAACAAGCCTTGCTTGTAATGATCAGTTAAGCCGTTCGCGTGCCGGAGTTGAAAGGGCTTCGCACCCACGACGTGTGCTTTAATTAATAAGATGGACAATAGATACAAAACACACACACACTACCAACGCAACACATCACCTAAATATGACATGGACCTGATGATGACCATAGCGGAACTAGCCGAGTTAGAGCACAGATCCTTAGACCGGCTGAAACAAAAGGAAGCCTCTCAATTAAGCAACCACAAATTTCCGATGTATTTAATCGTCGGCCCAACCGTCGAAAGGAAGCATATCTCCTGAACCGACAGTATTGCATACACATTTTTCCCACCTCAAAAATTGTTCAGACAATTAAAACGGCCCGTTCTCGCTGCGGAATTACCGTCGAACAGACAACCCTTGCCATGGTCCTCAGACAGACCCTTCTCACACTGGCCTCGCTCAGCCTGGCACTCAACCTGATCAACCCAGCCTCAGCCGGACCGTCAAGCCGTCAGGTACAGACACGCCAGTACGGCGGCTACTCCAACTACGGCTCCGTCGGTCTCAGTAGTCTTGGCGGTCTCGGCGGCTACGGCAGCTACGGCGGCTACGGAGGCGGCCTTCAAAGCGGCCTCGGCTACGGAAGCAGTCTCGGAATCGGCGGCTACGGCAGCTACGGAGGACTTTCTTCCGGCCTGGGTGGCTATGGCGGATACGGAAGCTCCCTCGGACTAGGTGGACTCTCCTCGGGACTGGGGTACAGCGGTGGACTGTCTTCCGGATTGGGTCTCGGAGGGATCGGCGGTCTAGGAGGGGGATACGGAGGCCTGGGTGGGATTAGCGGGATTGGAGGGATTGGTGGAATCTCTTCCGGGCTGTATGGAGGGTATGGAGGCGGATTGGGTGGACTCTCTTCCGGGTATGGAAGTAACCTCTATGGGGGATACGGAGGCCTCTCCTCGGGTATCGGACTGGGCGGAATCGGAGGCATTAGCGGCGGTTATGGCGGGGGATTGGGATACGGCACTCAACTGGGCGGCATTGGCGGAGGACTCGGGTACGGCGGGTATGGAGGCGGACTATCCTCCGGTTACGGTTCGTCGTCTTACTATGGGTAGTGTCTCAGTCTTCATTTTTGTGCCAATAGCATTATCAATTTGTATCACATACCGCGAATTAGGAAACTAAGGGATGTTGAGATATTTATTTTTTACTGTTTGACCTGTGTTCCATCTATATCTTAACCCACGACTTTATACGCAGAAATAGTTTGGCCTCCTGGGCTGAATTTAAAAGTTCGCAGAACCGAAAATATGGAAATGCAAGGATGAAAAAATAGAGATTTATTTTAGAATGTCTCTACTCGACCAATGAAAACAATTAACCGGGTTGGATTGTGACGGATGGCGTACACGAAGGGGTGGTCGACGTTGAAAGAGATTGGCGGGACAAGCGGCTTCATTTGGACCATCGCCATTTTTGTGGAGATGACCAGAGCGGATGCCGCGGCTGCTTCTGTGCCTTTTTCGTTCACGTCTGGAAGCAGAAAGTTAAATCTTCTTTGTATTCGGAACAACTTTGAGACGCTTCAAATTGGCATACAGCCACTTAAAATAATCAATCACAGCTTGGGTCAGGCAGTTTATGTGTAGATAAGTCTAGAGGATGGCAAAAAAAAGACAGACAGACGACTGGCAGGAAAGAACAGACAAAAAGATCACGGGTGAGGCTTCTCAAAAAGTTTAGGCCTGGTTTACACAAAAGACTATAAGAAGGAAAAAAGCCTCAGGATGTCAGTATGCAGTCGAAGTGTCTTACCTATAAAGGTCTTGTGTACAGCCGACGACACCAACAGATCACCTTCCGGCGCCATTCCCGACAGGTCAGCGTTCATGGTAAACACATCATTCACACCAATTTTCTGCAGTAACCGTGTCAAGTCAAACGCGCTCCCGGTCTTAAATCGCGGCAGCGTTACGTTAATGATCTGCGAGTCGTCCGCATCGCCCGCCAACCTGCCTAACAGGTCCGCCGACAAAGCCTTCTCCAAGTCTCGCAGGCCAGCTGTTTTCCGCGGCAACAAGACCAACAAAGACGCCTCATAATCGGCATACGGTAGCTCCAGGTACTGCAGCCCCAACTGAAGATCCTCCGTATATGTAAATGCTTTGGTCTGGCGCATATAATCAACACTCACTTTCCGTCCAGCAGTCAGCAGATTAAAGTCTCCTTTTTTTGTCTGGGTTGTCTTGAAGGCTGTCTCCCAGCTGGACTTGAAATAAACAGCGTTGACGAGAACGGCTTTCGTTGAGACATCCACCGAGCCCGTCGGGAGGATGTCCTTAATTTTTCCGCCGGTTCGGGCGTCAACCCAATTGTTGATGTCCTTTCGAGAGGCTTCCGAGTCTTTCACAAACTTTTCCGGAACGACTGAAGCACGGAGGAATTTCGTAACGTTGCTCAGATAATTCGGATTTAGGGCGTAGGATTCTTCCACGAAAACGCCGTTAGCGAGAGCCAGTTGAAAACTGGGCGAATCCTCTGGACCACCTGTAATGGCGTATTACAATTTAAATAAAAAATGACATAAAATGTTATTGAGAAAATTACTGAATACCAGACATTTATTTTTTGAAAAGATAGGCCACCCTTGAGCACTTTAATTGGGCCGTATTGTATATTGCACATTAAATATTGACTTAATCGGCCTACTATATTTTAAATACAATAAAATTGTATGTCGCTTAAAATGAAAATGCGCATCTTTCATCATTTAACATGTACCTTGTATGTTTTCTTTAACAAATAATTTATATCCTACTCATTTTTGCTACAATGTCTTATACATAAAACACTAACCTTATTACTATGTTAAAACATATTGATTTTTACCTAACTGCTATGCTGAATAACGCAACAAGTTTAGCATGAAAAACCGTTTTTCCACACTTTTATCACATTCCTTTTGATTCAAAAGTAAATTACAGTTTAGTAATATTTTAAATAACGTCTCTTGTGTATTGTGCAACAAATATGGATTTAGGACTTTACCGCTATTTTAGATAAAATCAAATATCCTTCCTTTAACATGAAAAGATGTTTAACGAGGCATAAAATGCATCCCTTTTATCTTACTACCATGTAAAAACGAGTTCAAACAACTGCACTAACCTGGGAGTACTTTTTGGTGCCGGGCTCTAACAGTTCTCGTAGTGGCGGTCGTTTTCGTGGCATTAGAGACTGCGGCGAGAGATGCTGGAACTTTTAGAAGGGCAAGTGCTTCGGAAAAAGCTGGGGTAACATTGACGGGCCCTAAACGGTCGGAAAAGTGAAGAGCATTGTCGAGGTTGCGTCGAGTTTCCCCCTGGGATCCCAGGTAGAGGAGTAGCGATGCATAGACGATACTTAACGGGGATATGAGAAGGTTTCCGTTGGTCTGAAAACCCGCGGCCGCAGAGTATAGATTGACGGTGGCGTTATCGCAGACGGCCTGGACGGATTGAAGACTCAACGAAGCTTGCTCCATTGTAATGGGTAAATCTGTATCACGGAATGGAGTCACAGACGAAGAGGGGAAAAATGGTAAGAGAGGAAAATGGCAAAAATGTTTCGCCGGAAGAAAGCTATTTATTACGCCTGGACATTATTATTTTCAGAGTGGCGGTCGTGCATTCATAGAATATGACAGAAATTCTTGCCATCAAGGCATGAATAATATCGCACTCTCGCTGTTGTTTGTACGTGCTTTGGAGTTTCTGTGTACGGCGCAGCTATCAGTTAGTCATCGTGCCTCGTCGTCTTCTTCACTGCCAAGGTTGCGCCTGCAACGGAGGCTTGTTTTCGAGTAAACAACAAACATGTCTCGAGCAAAGACGCGTACACACAAATCCGCGTGGCGGGGTGTGGGTTCAATAACACAAGGAAGTCAATGTAGGTTTAGGTGTATTAGATGCCTGACCGGAAGTGACGTACATGCTTCGTTATGTCACAGTGGCAGGGCAGGATGTGTCGCCGCGAGCTTTGGTACATTATGCAATATACATATGCTACCGCGTTAGCTTCAAACTTTTTTTAAAGCTTCGAGAGCCGACTGCACCCATAGAGTAATGAGTCTTGACGTGTGTAGGGATGGCAAAAAATATAATGTGTCAACTAATGAGTTATTTTGAACAACTAAAAATTAAATACTAAACATTTTAATTTTTTTAATAATTAAAATTTCTAATCTAGACAAATTAGTCAAAATTAATTGTTCACTACACTTTCGTTACTTTCTTCTATTCAAACGTTTAGTAACTGAAAAGTTTAGTTTAGATTAGTTTTTTAGTCGACTAAACAAGTAAAGGCAAGAATTTAGTTACTAAATATGTTAGTTTAGTTTTATTTTACTGTTTTTATTTAGTTTAGTTTTACTATCAATATTCGCGTGAGAAAGGGGGGCGTTCTAGAATAAGCTTTTCAATTTATTTGAAGAAAATTATTTTAAAGCTCTAAAGCAATTATACTCTGAATCGCGACGGACTTGATTGGAGTTGAATTGGGCCTTTGATACGATCCGCCACTTATTGGCGTACTGAATTGGAGACAATTTTGAGAGGGCCCTACGGATAACTCGTGACTATTTTATGCCTTGACATAGCCTTGTTTTAGAGGATAAAGTAAGGCTTTATTCTCTGCAAAATCAGGGCCAAAACTCCAATACTTTCTTGGCATGATAAGTGACCTGCCGCAAAGGCTGTCTTCCAGCCTGTAATATTGTCACTTGTCTATCCAAGACTCAAGGCTATTTACAGCAATGATTTTTAGGAACCTCCCTCAAAATCCATCCAATCACGAGTCATTTAAAATATCAGTCAACGAATGAAGTTGTAGTCTGATGGGCAAATTTAAGTTTTATTTGGTATTTTTGATAATAGCTGCAATAATCCGTTGGCGAACGACAAATCGATGCAAGAACAGCTAAAAAGCGTAAATGTGAACGTGATTAGAGAAAGCACATAAAAATAGACATTACTTGCGCCAGCATAACTGATAAGAAAAAAATACAAAATTTCTGGACGCAAAAAAGTAAAATCTCGTCGTTTGTCTTACTAGAAAACGTTTCGGGATTTGACCTCCCGATCGGAATGAATTTGTTTTACAAATTACCTGTCCGTACATCGTGGTTTAAAATTGGGGTCTCGAGGTCGAAATTACATCCGCGGTTTCAAAAAAAGGAAGGAAAAACAATTCGCACCACTTTGTGTTATCGCCCGGGGGTTTGATTGGTTGATTCATCAGCCATGTTTCCACAGTTTCAATTTATTGATCCCAACCACTGTAAAAAGATCGTTTTTTGGAAAACGTCTGATTGCAAGATTTTAGACACCCATCCACTCCAAACTTGATTTGGAATCGATTGAAATAGCAGAGTAATTTTTGGATTCCAGGGGGCGGAGCTATGGATAATTTCTGCAAAGTCACTCGGAAGCCTAAATTGAAATTAGCTCATAGCTCTGCCCCCTGGCATCCAAAAAAACTCTGCTAATTTCAATCGATTCCAAATCAAATTTGGAGTGGACGGGTGTCAAAATTCTTGCAATCAGACGTTTTCCAAAAAACGATCTTTTTACAGTGGTTGGGATCAATAAATTGAAACTTTGGAAGATGGAAAAACTTAACTAACGTAAACAAATTAAACAAAACTAAACTAACATTTTTACTAATTAGATTTTAGGGTTTCCTCTTTTAATCAACTGAAAAACTTAATAAAATTAATTAAAGATTAAACATGGAAAGTTTAGAAAGCTAAAGTTACTCAACTAATCAACTAGTCAACAGACTAAATCTAGACTATACCAATAGTTTTAGCAACTAAGTTTTAATTAGTTAGAAAAACTTATTATTTACTAAAGTTTAATTTACGCCATGCATACCTGTGTTGATTCTTTGAGGTACAGCTGGCCAAGTGTTTTGTAATCCTGCTAGTTTTCAAAAAGCAATTTGTCCAACTCCAGTTTTGTACGCTCTGGTAACGCAACAAACAGCAAGATTAAAACATGTTTTTCGCGAAAAAACCAACGTGAAACAGTAGAATCTCACCGTTGTTCAACTATATTATCAGGAACGGATTATATGATATTTTCCATTTCCCGTCGCACCTCCATCTTGTTTTGAACTATCACACCAAGATCAACACGTTAGGAATTGTTTGGAACTGCATTCACTTTCAGTACATAATCATTGTACCAATATACAATTGAGGCCATTGTGCGTAGATATAGTTACCAAAATGGAAAAAAAACGCAGAAAGATATTGCGATTGATGCGAACCCAAGAAATACTTTCAAAATTCAATTGACAAACAACGAGAACTCGGATATTTTCAGCTGCTTAGATGGTGAGGAAAATTTAATGCTGAACGCCTATTACACAACATCGCATTTATAGGCATTTTTAAGGCTCATTCCACGCTGTATTTTTAAGTAAATCTCAAGGAGCTTTCGCTCTACTTCGAACGCTCTTTCGCTATTGAGATAGTAGACCTGGATGTATTACTCGGAAAACCGACATGTAATCATGAAGCTATATATGTCCAGCACGTTTATTCAGACGTTTTCGGTGAAATAATAATAAGTCGCACAGCTAGCTACAAATAGAAAAATATTCTTTGGTTACCGACAGGTCAAAACCAAAATTGCTTCAACAAGGGTTATGCGAAATAGGATCAAGGGTCTCAAAATGCGTAACTCAAAATCCTGTCTGTTTGTCTGTTTGTCTGTCTGACTATTTGACTGACTGACTGACAAACCGAGTGATTGCCAACCGGCCTCTCTGGTCTGTTTGACTCTAATTTCGGCCAGCGGTTTAGACAGCGCCTCCACCTCTTGTTGAAGGTGCATTGTGGCATGCTCTCGGGCACAGACAACTCTGTATTTCCTCAAAAATTCTCTCTTACAAAAATTGCAAGTTTCGATTCTACTAGACCGAATTATGCCTGCATCCACGACTGCGAGATCGGGTCGGGGATCTAAAGGCCTGGACAAAAATTACAGTGCGATTTACATGTAAAATGTAAACAGTTGCACTGCGAGTCACGCATGTTATGTCATGGCTTAATTATTGCCTTGTTCAGCACACGAACATTTAGGCATGACAAAGTGTGCCTGTAATATAGCGTGGATTTTTAGAAAAATATCGCCCGGTTTAATTTAGCCTCAGTGAGCCTGGAACAGGGCAACTTTCAAGCCTATATTTGAGCGCTGGCTGGAAAATAGTGTCCCGTTTATCCGTAGGGGGGGAACCCAAAATGCCTCCGCTTTATGTTTTGTTAATACAGTTTTACTTATAATAATATTCAAAATAAATTTCATCAGTGACGATACGAAAGTATTTTTTGGAAGAATTTCAAAGTTGAGAGAACAGTGGAGGATTCCATTTTTTGTGATTGTGACTGTATACACTTTAATTATGGAAAATAGTAAAATTTAAAGAGTTGTGATCCCGCTTTTCTAAAATTCAATTTGAAATTGATCTGCATCAGAACGTTTTTTGGACGTCAGGGGCGAAGCTACGGGTCATTCTCGAGCCCGACCGGAAACTTATGAGGCACATTTCAGAAATAAAGCATTGCTTCGCCCCTTGGTATAGAAAAAAGATTCTGCTAGTGCCAAACAATTTGAAAGGGATCATTTTTGAGAAGGGTAATATCAAAATTTGTTAAATTCAATAATTCTGCAAAAATGAAAGTTTTACGGTTAAAATTAGGGAAAAGGGAATCTTCCAGTGTTTTCCCAACTTTGAAATTCTGCCAGAAAAGGGTTTTCATATTTTGACCGATAAAATCAGTTTTAAACATGATCATAATTTTAGTTCTATTAAAAAAACATAAAGCGGAGACATTCTGGGTTCCCTCTTTCAAAATCGTCCCCAGTGAGCATTTTAGCATATACTGCTGCGCAAGAAGAAAACGGGTGAATGGAAACAGAATAAATTTCCTTACACCCATTATCCGGTAACCGGTAATCATGAGGATCGCGTGGATTGGGCTACCCATTAGGATTAACTTTTTGTGCCATTATTGCATGTGTAATTAAATTTGCAATCGATAAGCATCAACTAAGTATTGTTTGTGACTATTTCAGAGACTTTCGTCTCGTCTCTCTGGTAACTACCTAATAGAAAGGAAAGAATCAGCAAAATATTACTGAAGAAGTGACGCGACAAAATCGCAGTCATGGTCCATAATGAGGCGCACGATGACTATCATGAAGAAGAACGGTTCCTCGTCGAGCACCTCTCTGATTCGGTGGTGCCGTCGAAACAGACAACCGGAGTAGCCGATCGCATCCACAACCGCCGTCATGCCTTTTTCGAGGACCAACGTCAGAAGCTGATCCATCTTCTGCAGGAAATCGGACGGGATGCTGAAGCGAAAATTGAGAAAACGATCCAGCACCTCTACATTGCGTTGGATGAGTCCGGTAAGCGACTGTCGACGTCATTAAAAGGATGCGATCCGCAGACTGCAGGCACGAAACTATCTCTCATTGACTTCCAAAATGCGGCTACACAAATTGAGTATGAGCTCACGCAGCGCAGGAGCGACCTCGCAACTGCTCAGGCAGAAGTCACAGCAACGGAAACGGCAAGGAAGGACCACATTAGCGAGGTAGTCATCTTCGAAGTTTCAATGAAAAGTCACAAAATTAAGCAATAAAACTTTTTGAGGTTTTTTGTACGAGGAGTCGGTCCTATTCCTACCAATCCCTTTCCGTAGCCTATTCCTAGCCAATTTCCAATCGAAATAGATAAAGCAGTGTACCTAACTCAAAGAAAGTATATGTAGCCGAACAAAATGGCGTCCAGTAGACATTTTTGATTCCTGAACAGATTCCTTACAACTGTTACTAATCATTTCAGTGAATACTGAAACTGTCATCTAACTTTGGCAAAAATTGAGCTAAAAGGTTGAGTTACTAAACGATTAGTAGTGCGAACTTATAATTGACCAAATAAATTAAAAATATTTTACTGAAGGTTTCGCCCTTCCTAGGCATTCGACGCTTTTATGCCAAAAATGCTTGAGAAATCGCACCTCTTAGCACACGACGTCAGCCGCCTGATGGAACAAGAGCTCCTGGCTATCAATCAGATCGTACTTCGGAATAGAAGGATTTTCGTCAGCCTCTTCGAAGGCCTACTAGTGGAAGCAATCACCAAGGCTAAACAGGGTGAGGAAATTGTAAAGATGTACCGGTCCGAGTGGCGAGAGTTCAGGCTGCAGCAAGCGCTCGTCGAGGTGAAGCAGCAACTGGATGAATCGTGTACCCTGCGAAGCGAGGATGTAGACGTGGCGTTGGAGAAGTGTCTGGAAATTCAGCGACCCCTTTTATCGACTATGGTCGCCGTGCTGCGCGAGCGGGAGGATATGGTGCCGCCAGAGGTCACGGTGGCACGATGCAGGGATTGGTTGAAGCAGGCTGAAGCCACGACGACGGATGTCTATGATGCGGCGTTGGAAGGTTCGTCAGGTGTCGACATTGCATTCGGTAGAAAATGTTTATGTCACTTAAGAAATTAG
The DNA here is from genome assembly GCA_001579985.1 of Hypsibius dujardini. Lineage (NCBI taxonomy): Eukaryota > Metazoa > Tardigrada > Eutardigrada > Parachela > Hypsibiidae > Hypsibius > Hypsibius dujardini. The sequence goes on along the minus strand of LRSR01010328.1, from coordinate 19,356 downwards.
AAATACCACTAATGTACTACCGTATAGCCTTAATAAAAACTGACATAACAAGAATTAGGTAAACAATAAAAAAGTTGAATACGAGGAGCATGCTGAAATGATTGAAAGTCCATTTTTCTAATTTGCAGTTTCAGATTTCTGATTATCCATTGATTGAAATCTTGAAATATATCTACTGCCCTATTCAAAAACAAATTGGTTTAAAACTCCGGAATGACTACAGGAAGAAAATGCCAAACACCGGGATGTGGTGTTTGAATATATGAATTTTTTTTCTTCTTCTCCTTATGATTAAAAAATCTCTCACGAGACTGAAGCTTTTTTATTTTTGTAAACGCCAGAAACAAAAAGAAATTAGGCCTTTAATTTACATAAAAAATATTTTTTTGATAAATTTGCTTGGTGTTTCTTAAATCGACAGAGAAGAAACGTCGTGAGATCTGTGTTATCGCGCTCCATGCAGCGCGTAAATTATTCTTTACGTTTTTGAAAGTGAGATTCGGACTGGCCTCTCTCCTCTGGTCAGTTATCGATCGATCTGGTCTGGAATTTTTTTCTTACTCCTAATTGAAGATTCTTTCACACCACATTTTCAGTTTTAGAATGCAAACAATGACCTATTTTTAAAAAACGGACTTTCAATCATTTCAGCATGCCCCTCGTACCGTTTAGACTCATAACAATTAGGAGGTTTTGTTTAGGGGGTTTCTTCTGATTGTTAAAAATGTTTTTTTAGAAGAACCACAAATTAGCAAATGTAGTTTAAAAAGAGTCCGAAAGTTAAAAGAGCTAATAGTCAGAATTCTGACCATTAATTAAAGGAACTGGCTATTCGGCCGGAGAAACTCCGGCCGAATAGCCAAGTCACTATCCAGCCGGACTTTCACGGCCGAATAGCCAAGACACTATTCAGCCGGGTTTTCTCCGGCTGAGCAGCTTTAATTCACTATCCAGCCGGACTTTCTCGGCTGAATAGGCCAACCACTGCTTAGCCGTTTTTTTTACCAGCAATACAGACAAATCACTAAGTCGGCTTTCTCTTAACTTGGCGTACATAAATACCGAATAATAAGGAGAGAAACTAGCGAATAATCGAAAAATATAATTGGATAATCGGATAATTGGAACATTCTCTATAAATCTCGTTCGCGTGGGTTGTCGTCATTGAGATCTCGCTATTAGTCTCCTTGGAACTGGTATATACTCCTAGGTTTCTGCGGCTTCTGAAAAATGTTCACTGGAATTTTACCAAGTCTAATAATTCGCTTCAAAATTGACAGGTGGTCCCATATTGTGAAATATGTCCGGCCGAGCAGGCCAACTAGTGGCTTGCCCATGTAGCCGGAGAAAGACCGGCTGGATAGTGACTTGGCTGCTCAGCCGGAGAAAACCCGGCTGGATAGTGACTTGGCTATTCAGCCGGAGAAACTTCGGCCGAATAGCTTTGACCTTAATTAAATGGGGATGAAATTTGTTTAGGGTTGAACACATTTATTAAATAAAACAAATTGAAGTGCCCGTCAATATCTTAAGTACAGTAATCTTTCCACACAATTACCATTTTAATATGATATTTTATAAGTAGATACTATCCAGAATTAAGTACTTCTGGTTCAGGAACGAAGGTCATTTGTCATTGCTTGGGATATTCTTTCGAAATTATTATTATCCCGTACGTACGGTAATGAAGTAGACTAAAATTAAAATCCTCCTATTTGTTAGTCTTTTTGTCTCAGCTGACTGACTCGGTGTGGAGGGAGAAGGGGTAACTGTAAAGCCAAGACAAATACCCACATAGGCGACACTTTTCTGTTTATCGTATGTGTATTTTTCGTCTGGAGTATCAATCTTTTTCTACCAATGTCTAATTACAGGGTTATTTTAAGGAATTCAGGAAATTCGTCAACTCGTCGAATTGCAGCATCTCCAGATCTTCGACCACATCCAACTCACCGCCAGAACACTTCAAACTGATCTCGGGTGTGAACAGGAAGAAGTTCGATGGAAGTTTCAGAAACCATGCATGCATGCAGCAGCCGAAAAACAGGCCCAGATGGAAAGTGACCTGCAATTTTATACCCTTGAAGTGAACTATCAGAAAGACCGGGAACTGGCTCTGCAAAGTGTGTTTTTCGCATTTATCCATGGACTGGCGTGGAATTGGGAATTGCATCTGACAAGTGTAGCAAAGTCTGAGGACTTCCTTGATGAGTATTTGGTAAAGCAGCGAACTGCGATGCGTCAACTCATCGACGCAAAAGGAGCGAAGCTAAGGACAATTCTGGAGAATATACGACACAGTTGGTCACAAAGCGTGACAAGTACCAACGTTCATGCTGCTAACAATACAGTAGCAGATTTGGACAACCAACTACGTGATGTTTGGATCAATGCTCAGGAATTTTTCAAAGCCTTTCCGACCCTCATCAACATTATCTCACGGGTTGGTGTCAGTTTGCCTTTTTGTCTGTGTGTCTGTCTGCCTGTTTGTCGGTCCGTCTTTTTCGAGCTTTCACAAGTACATATTTTACATTATAGGGATATCGTCAACGACTTTGTGCTTATCTGCAAGTCTCGCTCGACAATCCAACTCCAACCAATATAGTACCATCCAACACCAACTCGGAAATGTCAAAGACGAGCTCCTCTCTAAGCCACCACGCGACCATGCCGCACTTCCAAGCATCCTCTTCGTCCACTGTGGCAGATCAGCCCATCGAGACGCCCACGAGGAAACTTCCAGACATTGCCATAGAAGAGGCCGAGAAAATCCATCTGCAAGACCTTGGATTGACCACCAGCGACGTGGAAAACCTTGCCATTCGGCTGAAATCCATGTTGGCCTTCCAGGACGATCCTAGGGCGGCCACGCCAACAACTGTTCTCCAGACTCAAAACAGGACGATGCTTTTCCCCTGCACGACGGCTTTGACAGACTGCTTTCGTTTCACCAAAGTCAAAGATCCTACAGCTCAGGTAGTGGTTCTAAACAAAAGAATTAACATTTAACAAACGTAAATCGAATATTGAAATTCACTGGGACAGACAGTTTCGGTTTAATTTGACCATTTCAGCAAATTTGTATTTGGTTTTTAAATTCTTTTAATTGTAGTACTGATCAGATATCTCGTCCCTCATGATAACCTAAATAATATTAAAACTAAAACTTTGTTGGTTAACAAATGTGTAACTTCGCTTAAAATATCGATACTGTTTCGTGCAGAAACGTATTTAATATAACGGGAACTCTTAAGTAAAATTCAAAATATTGTAGTTACTGTAGCAACGCGATTCTAAGATGCAACTCATACTGTGTTTTCCGTGTATATGGTCCCAGGTGTGTGTGTAAAAAACCACCTTCCCACTGAAATGCGCCTGTCTTCAGTCAAACATCTTACTAAACAGCCATATGCTTAGGGATCTTCACAAATATTCAATCAAGAGATCAATCAACTGAGAAAGCAGGCTCTTTTGTTAACTACCGCGGAGGGTAGCCTCTCCGATTTTCTCCGCTCTGGCAAATTCTCGCTCAAACAATCCATGTGGGAAAGACCAGCACTTCGATTGTATTTCTTTGATTTTCGGTAAAAAAAATTCGGAAATTTTAAACAGAAACGTTAGATTTTCAACGGTAAACATTTGGGATAAAATATTTATTCAGACGAAGTGGTGGGCAAACAGTCTGGGGCGTGACTACAGCTGTGCCTTAGAATCGCCTCGCTACAGTAGACGCAGAGTCGTTTCTCTGTATCATCAACACTATTTAATTTCAAATATATTTTACCAATAGAGCCAGGCCCACGACAGATCCATCGTGGTCGAAACAGAGTCGCAGATTGCAATGACCTCTGATTTGACGGTGGAAGTGCCCAATCGCTTTAAACTAGTAGATCTAAGTTCGCTTGTTAATGCCTTGCCGGATTACGACAACGAAGTTCGAGACGTCTCGCAACTTCAAGCCCGATTGACCGTGCTGTTTCTGTCACATGCTCTTGATGAATGGGACGCCATTCTCGTGACTTCAGTGGAATCGTGGCTTGAAACAAAGAAGGAGGCTTTTGAACTGGATATTCAAACGCGTCTTCGGTGTCTGGCTGTGCGAACGGCCGGCTTCTTCGACGGGGTGGTGAAGCAAAGAGCCGTCGAGGTGGTAAAGCATGAAGAGCTGTTCAAGGCATTGGAGACTCTAGTAACGGAAACAGTTTCCGATTGGAAATTAGTTGATATTGGGGGAGTCAACAAGTCTATTAACGAAAGACTGCTCATAACGAGAGAGAACATGTTCCTGTTGGAAAAGGGGTTGGTCAATACCAGCCGTCTGTCACAGATTGATATCGTGAAAAAGCGTCTCAAGGTAAAAGCAAGACAAACAGACACAAAAAGATAATAGCCAGGCAGATACACAGACAGGCGGGACAGTAGACAGGCAAGCAAACAAACAGACAGGCAGATAGATAGACAGCATGACTCACAGACAGACAGACAGACAAACAGACAGACAGACAGACAGACAGACAGACAGACAAACAGACAAACAGACAGACAAGCTGACTTACAGATTATTGGGAACTTTTTATGTGATGACAAGGTCACTTCCATTGCAGGACGAAACTGTGCGATATATGACCTATGTAAAGCAAATCGTCGCCGAGTGTAGGGGGCGGGTTCACACGAACTGCTTGACGCTTCAACAGAAAATTCGTGACGCAATTAAGAAACTGAAAGTACATACGAGTCTTTAAAATTATGAGCAGTAATAGAGAACCAATAGATCGATGTTTTTCTTCTTACTTGGATAGAAGTTTCCAGAAGGTGGATCATATGCACTGGACGAGTGGAAGCACTACGAACAGCTCCTGCAAAAGTTCATCGATAAATTGACCGCATCAGAAAAATCCATCCTTGAGGAAGCTCGTGCCATTGAAACGAAACGTAAAGCCGTGATGGACGCCTTTTTCAAGAGGGTGTCAGAAAAAGTTCCAGCTCACGAAGCAGATGTCGCAGCCGTTGAGACATTGACTGGACTGCTTGCACGCACTCAGGCTGCCATCAAAAAACAGGCAGCGCTGGTCAATTTAGGCTTCAACGACGTCAAGAAAAAGATCGAAAATTTCAAAGCCGCTTCTGTGAATCTGCAAAAAGATCTTACGACCTCCAAAGTCAGCGCCGAAAGCACGGTTGATGGACTGCTTAGCACACTACACGAGGTGAAGTTTGTGCTAGTATATTCTTAATATGGACGAGCGCAAACAAATGTCCTTTAAAGATATTTTATTCATTAAATGGATGATATGTATTTGTATAGAACAATTGCAGTAAAAGAACGACTTGGTCGAAAGCAAGTTTAACATTTTTGTTCTGGAATTTGGCAGAATGTAACAAAAGATTCTTCTTTGTGCTGAAATCACAGTTTAAAACTATTCGGATGCGTTTAAATAATGAATCTATAATCTATCAGATCTACCATTCTCATTTTTATGATGTTTTGAAATATGCAAATTTTATAATATTTCAAACATAAATAAATACCAAACTATTTTTAAATTATTTGAAAATCTTGTGAAGCTGGGAAACGAACAAGTTATCCAGGCTGCTGACATATGCTTTAGGCCTTTACTAATGAAACAACACTTTTAGTTATAAGGCATCAGAAAAAAATTAGCCAAGATTAAATCAATTTTTTTGTGTTCTAATTCTGTTGTAATTGTCTTGAGTCACCGTTTCCTTCGGCACAGATGAGGGCATTTTGCTCGGATCTTGGGTGTCTGACACCACTGTGGACAGTATCCAGTCCGTCCAATTCCGTCTCAACTAATGCTTCTCGAGACAATTCCCTCTCATCGCCACAGTTGCGGGTCAGCACCAGTGGATCTGCAAACATGCAATCCAGTACCACGCCGGGCAGTTCGTTGCAGCAACATGAGTCAACGATCGAGCGAACATCTGTCCCGTCACCGCGGCACTCCAGTGGATTTCAACGGGCTCCCGTGATACGTTCTAAAGTGGAATCTGTGCGAGAGATTCCTACGGATTTTCAGTTGATCACCGCTGATGGAGCAGTGCCGTTGGTTGCTCCAAGGACTTTAGCGTTGTTTGATGTAAAGGGCATTGGAATAAACCGGGGTGGGGCGTCACCTGTTAACGGTACGGAATGTCTATGCTTGTCTGTCTCTCTGTCTCTCTTTTTATCTGTCTGTTTGTCTGTTTGTTTGTCTGTCTGTGTTATATTGTGATCTTAAATGTTGCCGGTTCTTAAACGGAAAACCAGGTCGCGGTTCTCTGACGACCAACACCAACATTGCTGCCCAGAAGCGTAAGCAAAAACGCCTGGAACGATACCTTGTGTTTGGTGAAGCACCGTTCGGCGAACCCAAAACCTTCATCGAGGCAGTTCATGTCATCTGTTGGGAAGCCTTAAACGACGGCCTAAACTATAGCGAAGAATATCACCGAGTGCGTGGCTCAAGAGCAATCACCCGACCCGGCCTGATCCCCGAAACATTTGAGACCACGGCGGAGAAACTCTGCAAAAAATTCCTAAATTATCTCACACAATCGGAGCAGTTTGCATTGGTTATGATGGAGAAGTTTCGAGATTTGTCGGACACAACAAGAGCCTTGGTAATGGAGCTGGCACCGCTTCTGTTCCGTCGGATCCTCCTGGTGTATCGACAGGAGCTGGCTTTAGAAAAGCGCTTATTGCACGACGAATTCACCGTTAGGAATGCCCAAGTGTCGGACTGCCGACAGGTACGTTCCAACGCGTTGGGATCAGTATTGTTTGTCAACAATACATTACTGAAACACGAATCCTACGAAACACTAATTGGGTGGCAAGAATATGTGCGACAACAAAAATAGAATTGAATCCATAACGAAAAACATGTTTTTTTTGTGTGGATGGCGTTGGCTTGTCTCAGAAAAATCATATTATTTATACATATAATTATATAATTATAAATACACGTGGAGTTTTGTTGACCCTTAACAATTACGATTACGCACGTAGTGGCGTAGAGTAGACGTAAGAGACTTTTCAATGGAGTGAGGGGGAGGAATTTTGTGTAAAATATATATTGCGGGGAGGGGGGAGAATGGCGAAATTGGTAAAAATATTTAAGCGGAGGAAAAACAATGCCAAAAACGCCTGAAAAATTGTAAAAATAAATCCAAATAGACCCAGCTGGACCGAAGAGTGGGCAGAGACTCGTTCAGGGCCCTTACAGGTGGGAACCAGGACCCCCTACAGTAGGGCCAGGGGTGGGCAAATGGGTAGAATGGGTTTTTTTATGATTTCACCGGAAATTCGGCCTCTTGTCACAGACCACTTTGAAACTTCCAGAGGTGTGAGGATTTGATTTCCAAGAGCTCCCCTGGGATTTCAAAAACATCAATCTTTCATCAAATTTGATTGTTCTTGAATGTGTTAATCCCCCCCCCCCATTTGTATTCATTAAAAGGGAGTTTATATTGGATCTCAACAAACTTTAAATTTAAACAAAAAACTGATGTTTTCAACAAAATTTCAACAAAAATTCTACAAAATTCAACAAATTTTGAAATCTCTTGGGATCACTGGAGGTTAAACATCCACATCCCCACAAGTTTCAAAATGATCAGTGACAAAAAGTCGAATTTTGAGTTCAGTCTTGAAAACAAATGCGTTTTTCCCTTTTGCCCACTCCCTGCTCCCACCGTTCTAGACTTTTCATAGTAAAGTCCAGAAATTTTATTGCAAATTTGCAAAAAAAGGAGAGGTATTGTTAGACCGTATCTTTAACCGCAAAATCCACAATGCGCTAGGCTAACAAAAACGCCAATTTGTGAAAAGGGTACCTTTTTCGTCCATCCTTTTCCCTAGTGTTATTAAAGGCTTTTTGTCTGCGTGCACAGGACGTGGAGGACATAATCGAACGACCTCAACTCCTTCTCGAGAACGATGTCGACGGGATGCTCCTGGAAATTTCCCAGCGAACCGTTGCACAATGGACAGCGGTCCTTCGCAAGCTGACCACCCACTTCTTTCAACAGCTCAACGGAACCGCCGAAAAGCTCTTCACAATCTGCGATTTAGTTCTTTCCGCGGAAGAGGTTCGTCCTCCTGTAACCCCGCCCACACTGACTATTCGACCACAGTCGCGACTTAGCGTCGCAGCCACCACTACGTCACTACCGGAGGACTCCTTCCGCAGTGGGCCGGGACAGATTTGGAAGGCCCTTCTGCCAGGTGTGCCGGAAAGTGTCGACTCAGAAGGCTTTTCCAGGAAAGACGTAATAAGCCTTCGGACGACCATGGCGCACCTCGCGGTGGAGGACGCTAGACATGGAGTGTTTGCAGAGTTCTCGGAGATTTATACCGAAATTTCACAACAAGTGCAGGCCTTTGCGCCTCGTGAGCGAATTCCGTCGGATGAGGTGGCTATGGCTGCATTCCAGCGGCTGCAACTGAAGCGTCTTCAGGTTTTGGATATATTGAATTAATATGAACCTTTCGAGACCTATTTTACTCCAAAAAAAGCAAAAAATGGTCAAGTTTGATAAGTTCTGCCGGATTTTGGTCAAGCAACAAATGACAAAAGCATGATCTCTAAACTTCAGATCTGTTCTAAACAACAAACCAACTTTGAGAATCAGTTGAGTTGGGAAAATCACTCAAACCATCTTGGCGTGAAAATTCAGAGGTCGCCGTGTCATCATTTGTCGACATCGGGCGAGATGAAAAGTTTTAATGACTACAAAAATTGAACTGAACTCTTTTTAATTATAATTAATTAACTATTTCAGATTTTTGTACTTTCTAACTGAAATGTTTAGTGCAGCATACGAGCGAATTTTTAGTTGACTAAACAATTAACAATTTTGCAAATTTTAGTTCTTGCCATTGTGTACAAGATATGACGTGGAGAAGTTGGACGTGAAATTTAATTTCCCGTAAGACAAGATAATCTTTTGTTGTTGAACGAAAAAGGTGTACCACCCCAGCCGGACCTATCGGGATCAGCTGCGGCGGCTGGAACTGCTTCATGTGCAGAATCATTGTTGCAACCGCACGGACGTTTTGAGATCACTCTTTATTTGTGCATTTATTTTCCTCAATGCCCCGTTTGCCATCTGGCTGAAAATGACACTTTTAGTACTTGTCTTCCACACACTGCAATAATACATCTTCTATGGTCCATTAGGTTATTACTATTGTAACGAAAAATGTTTGGACAACGGTCTGCTCGCGTGTCTTGGCTCATGAAACAGTCAGGAACCGAACGAAACCGAAGTTGCTTGAAATGTTGCAATTGACCGAACGGGTTTCCACGGGATTTTGAAATACTCCAATCCAAGGACCAGTGCGCAGGGATTAGCTTTATGTTCCACCTGCGGATCGTGTAAATTAGTTTATTATTTGACCTAGCTTTTCCTTATAAAATTTCGAATTTGCTATTTTTGCATTTCAATCTGGAAACCCAAAGGCAATAACTGCTCTCTCAATAATTTATCAAGTTGAAGTTGAAAACGAATGTACAGGTATTTACTAAAACGGAATTACTCCAGATTCCAATTCATCAAAACCCAAATAATGATTTTGTTAAGTATCTATAATTATTTATTTTATTATCTATTATTTTGTGAATATGTCTTTATAAGCTGTTAACACATTACCTTACTTTTAGAGCAATTCGTTTTCGTATTCTGGTAAAAAAGGAAATGAGTATTTAGTTTCATATCAATTGTTATTTGTTTGAATAGCTATTATATTTTCTGAATTCAAATTGTATCTTATTTATTATTATTTATTATTTATATTAATTGTAATATGCTGGCTTGCCTCGTAAAATTTGATGCAGAATTATACGTCAACTATTGTGCAGTGTGCACTGCTCATAATGTACGGTGAAAATGCACGGACTGTGCAATGCGCATTGCACATTTACCACTATCATGTTTTTGTGTTGCATCCATTCTATTGAAAGCAAGCAGCTGATTTGCCACACTGGAAGCCATTTTGGTAGTTTATCCAAATAGAACGTGTCTCTTTTCATCTCTGCAATCCGCGAGCATGTTTTCCAAACCCTCGGACCCTGCTGAATCCCATTTTTTATCCAACGCGCGTCACTGCTTGCATAGAAAAGTTTGAGAGTGATCGAAGACGTGTTCCCTTTGGCAGTCGTCGCCCCCCGGGGTCTTGCACCATTTCTCCCCTTCCCCACTCCCAAATCGAGCCGTCCTATGGATTTCGATTTTCCCCTGGTTTGACGGATTTTTTCAGCCATCGGTGGACCCTCTTCGGGCTGGAGAAGCATTTTAATTGTTGGATTTGCGCTTAAGGTTGAAGGGAATTTTGTCCAGCGATTTTGATGACATACATTTTATTTCCCCCACTTTAAAAATGGAGAGATCGACTGAACATGTCGACCTGGAGAATTTTATCCGTAGCCATTCGGAGTCTTGTGCGGTTGCTGACGCGGTGAGTCTTTTGTGGTGTTGCTGCCGGAAAATGAATTAGAAACGTAGATGCGATTTTCTAATGCTACGCGTGGCTTGATTGATGAATTGAATGATGGACTGCTCCATTGAAAATTTACGCGCTTGACTGATTGATTAGTGTATAATTCGTTAGCGCGCTATTTTGTCCTTTCCCATTTCCCTCAGTCGGTGTTTGATGTTTGAAGCATTGCGTTTTTAAATGTGGTGTTGATAGAGTCCGAGAAGGCTCTTCTTTTGTTTATTGAACCTCCATTTGCGGCGACAGGAAGTGTTAACTTGATGGCAGAATGAGTTTACGGGTTACTTTGCTCCATCACTTGCTTCATTGATTCTTTCATATTTTAACTTTATTTTATGGTTTCGTTTGATCGCTTGTTGGCTTATGGTAGGTATCCTGCTTTTTAGATTAGTATATTAAAATTAGTTTAGTATTTATATTTCCTATATTCCTATATTTCCTAATTTTTATAAAGGGTTTTCATATCCAACCGTTCGCTTGATTGATGAGTCTTTTTATAATTCTTAAACTAGTCAACGAACAACCTCCATGTTTCTTACTGAATGCAGTTAAAGATCTCCACCACCGTGACGAGTGCGATCAACTCCCCAGATCGGTATATTCCGCAGCGTCAGCCTCGTCGCTGGCGCATCGCCTACACTCCATACGCGTCCCGGCACATTCAAGACAAGAGCTCCACCAGTGACTACGAGAACATTCCTTCTTCCCCGCCGCCGTCCCAGATTACTAGCTTCCTTAACGAATGCTCCAACGACTACGAGGATCGGCAGGCGAATAAAGCACTCTTCCAGCGTCTGTTGGACAATGAGATCATGGGAAGAGACATGCCGGACGCGATGGAGGATGTCCACGATCAGGAGAACAGCAATCGCTCTACGATGAGCCGAACTCGGTCCAGCGGTCGTTTAGAGGCAACAGGCGGCCTCACTTCCGCCAGTCTCGACGTGTCGTTGGGGAATTCCTCTTTCAAGTCGTGTTCAACGATTGGAACGTACTACTCGACGACATCGACGACGCGAAGCAACCAGCGAAATGTCTTTACCGTCAGTGAATTTATTTATCTGGTGTCTGTTTTAGTGTTTGTTTACCTTTTCTGCATACCATCTGACATGGATGTCTGTCTTTTTACACACTCACTCAGACATCTGTCTACGTGTACGTCTGTTTGTTTAGTAGATTGTTTCGTTGTCTGACTCCCTGCCTAGCTGTTTGTCTGTGTTCTTGTCTGTTTGTTTTTCCTCTGTGTATCCGTTTGTCTGTTATGCGCTGTCTGCCTTGATCTGTCTGCCTAATCACCTGCATTTTTGTACGTTTTACTGACTCGTGCCTCTGTGGCTTTTCTTCCTTGTCTGCCCACCTCTGGATCTGTCTGTAACGTTGTGTGATTGGCTTCTCACTTAGACGCTTGCTCGTCTGTTTCTATCTGCATGGGGTATGGTCTACCTTCTTCTTTCTCTTCATTTCTAATTCATCAATGCTGGGAAACGTTTTGTCTGATTATCTGTATGCCAATTTTCTGTATGTCTATCTATCCATTCCTGTTAGGTCGGTCTCTGGTTCGATACATATGCGTCTGTGTTTCCTGTGCATAAATTATACGCTTTGGTGACGTTTTTTTTCATGATTTCTACACAGTATTCGGCGAAGAAGACATTCCCAAGGAGCTCATCTTCGTCCGTGCCGCTGTCGCTTTCGCCCCTGTCGGAGAAGACTCACAACATGCTGGGACGCTTCCGGAACGTCTTAAAGGTAATTCTGTTGGATGTGCGCATATTTTCGACAGATAAAAACATGCTGATAGACAGACAGACAAACAGAAAGACATACAGACAGATAGACAGACTGACAAAGGGGTTATGCAAGTCAAAACCGCCCTGCTTATTTCTGCTCTCTGCTGCATATTCGGATTTCCACACCCTTCTAGTTGGTGTTTTTATATACGCTCTAGGAAGAACGGAAAATTGCGAATCATCCCTACCGAATCCTCGATGCACCGGGCCTTGCGGACGATTTCTACCTCAGCCTGATTGATTGGTCTAAAAGCAACGTCATTGCTGTTGGGCTTGGTCCGTCTGTCTACCTTTGGAGTGCCAGCCAAGATTTACCGGTGAGAAGGCAATAGTTTGGACTAGAAATGCAGTTAGACAAGCAGGTTCGGGCGAGCAGACAATCGAGCAGCCGCCAGACCGCCATTTTAACAGACGAAAAGCAGGCAGACGGACAAGTAAGCAAGCCGGGAGGCAGAAAGACCGACAGACAGACCGACAGACAGACAGACAGACAGACAGACAGACAGTCAGACGGACAGTCAAATAGTCAAACAGAGATAGACTTATTCACAGGCAAATCGCAAGGAGCCAGACACACTGGCAATAAAGACGGTAACCAACTTTATATTTACTTGATTTCAGAGGACGAGACTGTGTTCGTTGGAAGACAATGGAACACAATTGGTCTCTTCAGTGAGCTGGTCGGATAACGGGGCGCGAATAGCCGTTGGCACGGGGGACGGGGCACTTCATGTCTGGGACACTGTAACGCAGAAACAAGTGACCATTCTGCAGCATCACAAGCAGCGTGTCGGTTAGTTTGTTTTTCTGTCTGAATGTGTCTCTGTCGCGACCTTCTTGTCTGACTTGCTGTCTATCAGCATATCGGTCTACCACTTCGATTCACCGCGTTTTGCTTACTCTATCTAATCTGTCTGCTACTGTAATTGCTGTTCCGTCTGTCTTTTAGGTTATATTTCTAATTGTTTGTCGAGTTTTAAAAGTTTATAGACCGTATGTCCCTTATTCTTCAGGATCATTGGCGTGGAATGGGAATGTGCTGGCGTCTGCTAGCCGTGACCATACCATCGTTCTGGCTGACTTAAGAATACCGCCTACTTACCCAATCCAGACATATCGCGGCCACCGGCAAGAGGTAAGCTCTTTGGATGTCTAATTGATAGGGCATGTTTGCCTGTCTTTTGCTGCTTTTCTCTCTATCTTGTCGTCATGTCATGTTTGTCTGCTTGTCTGCCTCTTTGTTTACAGTCCTGTCTTATCTAAATATCTCTCAACCTGTGTGCCTATCTGTCTATTTGCCCATTTAACCCAACACCGGTTTACCTGCCTCTATGTGTGTCTACTGTCTGTCTACTTGCCTGTTATCCTGTCTATTTGCCTGCCTATGGGCATGGTTTTCTGTGTGTATGCCGGGCTATCTGCTACTGTTATGTTTACGTGTCGCTGTCTGAATGTCTGGCTGAGTCTCTTTCTAGTTACCTCTTTCTCCATCTGGTTAAAACTGTTGGTCTGACTATCTGTCTGACTTTCCATTGAATGTTTGTAAGCTCACTTTCTGAACTCCGTAGGTCTGTGGGCTTAAATGGTCACCCGACTACACTGCCCTGGCCTCCGGTGGCAACGACAACAGGGTCAACGTCTGGTCCTACCCTGCCAGCGGTCCGACCACTCCGATGCAGAGCTACCTGGACCATACGGCGGCTGTTAAAGCCATCGCCTGGTCGCCGCATCAACATGGCTTGCTGGCAACTGGTGGCGGGACCAATGATCGGTACATTCGTTTCTGGAACACCCTGACGGGACAGACAGTAAAGGCTGTCAATACCGGCTCGCAGATATGTAATATGGTCTGGTCGAGGTTCGCGCCGGAGCTGCTGACAACACATGGCTACACCCAACACAAACTCGTTTTGTGGAAGTACCCCAGCATGGTACCGATGGCCAAGATGACAGGACATGACATGCGTGTACGTAGTGTCTGTTTGGCTGGTTTCTGTTGTTTCTATGCCTGCTTGTGTTCGTTTGTATGTCTGTCTTGCTGTCTATCTGTATGTCTGTCTGTCGATCTGCCTGGCTGCCTGTCCCTTCATCTGTCTACTTTTCTGTGTCTGCCTGTTTGTCTTGCAATTTGTTTGCCTATTTGTTTACATGTCTCTCTGCCTGCTTGGAAATAGCGTGGTTGCCTGTTTGTATAAATGCTTTGAATATGTCGGTATAGTTATCTAGTGCCTATCTCACTATTGCAGTGTCTGGCTGACTTGTTTGAGTGTCTGTCTGTCTGGCTGTAAATTTGCTTCTCTCGCTGTCTGTCTGTCTGACTGAATTCTTTTCCGACTGACAATCTGCCAGTCTGTTTGTCAGACCTAGTCATCAATTTTGCACATGTTCATTTTAGGTGCTCTTCTGTTCGACCGCCCCCGACGGAGAGACTGTGGTGACGGGCGCTGGCGATGAATCCCTCCGTTTCTGGCATGTCTTTGCGCAATCACGGACCGGCATGCAACGACGCTCCTCTCTGGACCTTTTGACGGCCATTCGCTAAACGCAGACAGAACGGACAAGCACAAACGACAATTGCTCATGCTTCTGTGACTCGTTTCACTTATCGCTTAACGTATTTTATTACTTTTTTTCCAGCTGATTGTGATGACGCGTGTTGTGGTGGACAGTCATGTTTTATTTTGCGATATTTTAGGCTAACGAAGTTTCGGTTCTCTTGGATGTTGTAGAGACGCATTCTTTAACGTGTGATTGTGATAGATATACCTGTGGTGGTATATCATTCATTTTCATGATGCTGACCTCTTTTATATAGGATGTGTTAGTATTATGTATAATTCAAGTAAGATTTCAGACTCTGAACTTTTCGTCCATGATACGTGTTTTTCTTATTTTGACAGACCTTGACTAAGTCGACCACCAGACATACAGACACAAAGGAAGCCAGACAGACAGACAGTTCGATAAACACAGATGCAGAGAAGCAGGAAGATAGATAATGACAAAGGGAGTCAACCAGACGGATAGATACACCGGAAGACAGGCAGGCAGTCAATCAGATAATGGCAGACAGACGAGACAGAAAGGCAGGTAAGCAGACAGACAAAAACAGGTAACATGTAATGGAAACGAAGAGAAGGGGTCGCCGACTCCGTATTTTGTACCCCTGCTTAAGTATGACATCGTCCTTGCTTTCGGCTTTCTTTGAAACGACCAATAATCCAATATGGCGCTAGTAATTCACAGTGATTCTCCTAATCTGGCGTCTCCTTTCCTTATAACTTCCCATTTCCCCAGACAAGAACCAACCAACCGTTTCGCGTTAACCGTTAATTTCGCCGAAAAGCTCTGTCCACACTATCCCAGAGGCCAGACAGTTTCCCAAGTCTTCTCTCTCGGACTTCGCAAAGAATCATTTCTTCCAAAAATCTCAAATCAGTCACCAGGTTTAACCTGCACATTTTTAATTCCCTCCACTGTGTATACCAAAGCAGTGTGTTAATATGGCAAACCTTATGGCTGCCTGCATCGTCCTGCTGCTGCTCGTAGTTGCCTTCACCCTGGCGTCTCCCGTGTTTCTTCAGCTGGCCAATAACGACGAACCTGACAGCGAAGTGTCCCGCGGTTTTCGGACCATTTTCGAACCGTACGCCATGGCCAGCTCCATCATCTCTCCAACCAAGCGCGCTGCCTTATCACTTACTGGACCTCTCGTCGATTCAGTCGACAGGAACAGACAGGATTTCGGCTTCGATGGAACTCAAGTGGGCCTCGATTTGGCCGACCGGACCAGTAAGTCGGCTCCAGCTCCATATACTCGTGCTTGGATGAAAAACAATTTGCAATTTTTTTAGTCAAGTAAAAAATTAGTTACTACATGTTTTAAGATAGTTGTTTTAGTAACTAAAAGTCTTAATTTTTTTAGTGTAAGTTCAGCTTTTTTAGTTTTTCCCAGTTAAATGTTCAGTGACTAACTTTTAGTTCAGTTGTTTTGTTAACTAAAAAGACTAAAGCCGAGAAATTAGTAACTAAAGGTTTCAGTTTAGATTTAGTTTAATTTTTTTAACTTAGTTTTGTTTTGCCATTGATATTTGTACTTGAATAATCAATCGACAGCCAGATAATGGGACTAGGTGATACTCGTATAGTATTTTGCGTAATTGAAATTATAAAGGGAACATTTTGCTTTTCCAGAGAATGTAATCTTCCTTACCCCGGAGTCCTTGAAGGCACTCTTGCAGTCTTGGCAGGAAGAAAATTGACGTCTGCTCTTCGTGCCATCGAAATCATTTTTCTTTCACTAACCCTTTCTCGTGACGATCTTTTGCTTACAAAAACGTGCCTTCCATCTCGTTGCCGCTGTTTTTTGTCTCTAGCATGTAGTGCAGCAAGATACATAACCAATGCTTGCCATTTCATATACTGGTACGTTTGGGTTTGTTGGGAAATATTTGTTGTGGTGCCCCAAAACAACGCCGTCTTGATGTCGCATATAATAACCAATACCGTAGTTCTTTGCGACTGAATTTTATATGTCCAAATATCGAGAACAAGGCATCGGAATAACTGGCCTGCCTCTCTGTTTGCCTGTCTGTTTTTCTGTTCGCCCACTCGTGTGTGTGTGTGTCTGCCTGCTTGCTACCCCCGTTTGACTGTCTGTAGGCCTTTTACCTGCCTCTCTGTATCTGTCTGGCTGCTTGTCCGCCCGCTCGTATGTCTGTATTAAGTTGTTTACCGCCTTGTATTTTAGGCTGCCGGTTCTCCTTGGATATATGTGAACATCGTCATTTTATGATTTCAAAACAGCCATCACGCAGTTGTCTGAGCATCTGGGCAAGGACTTAACACAGAAGCAGATTGATGTCATTCATCAATAAACCGATTTCAATGCAGCTCAACAGAACTCCCCGCTGAATCGGTCGGAGGATCATATGCGCGGCACGCTAGATTGCAATAAAAACATGTTGACATTTTAAAAATTTTAATTCGCTTTTCGATGAGCTTTCCCGAGTTACTTGTTCTGTTTCGACTCACTTTCGAGCGGAATGCAAAATTACAATGTCTAACATATTGCCAACCAGTAAGTTAGTTGACCGCCTTCCTCGTCCAACTAAATCCATTTAGTTTGGCCCTTTTCCCGCTGTCAGGAACATTTTAGTGAGGCTGCAAAAAACGTCATGTACAGTGTGCGTCTTGTTTATATGTTCTCGATCTGCCCTTCTGTTTCACTGAAGTGCGCATACCTCTGTCCTCCTCATATCGTTTTGTGTATTCTGTTTGTTCGTCACTTTATCATATACCCCACTTGGGTTGGATTGATCTCATGGAGGACAGCAAACAGCAACGAGAAACTCATCAATTTTATTATTTTCGCATATAAAAGACTTTTTTCGCTTTTCTCTCCTACTTTTATAAAAACTGACTGGTCACTATAGCGATAGACCGCCGTACATATAACATAGAAACAGTTCTCCTCAGTGAAGGTGAAGAAAAGGGTTCCCCGCGGCGGTCCTCAGTCCCGATAAATGGCTCCATGTTTCGATCTTCCGGTCTTCACTTCTTGGAAGCCGGAGCGGCGGCCTTTGGTGCGTCCTTCTTGTCTCCCTGAAAACAAAATGATTAGAAAAATGAGAAACTCACAATTCAGTAAGTCAGAAAAATTATTTCCCCTCTGACATTTCCTTGCTTGAAATTTCCATGCTTTTTCTTACCGGCTTTCCAGCCTCGGGCTTCTTCTCCTCTGGCTTCTTCTCCTCTGGCTTTTTGTCCGGCATTGTGTGGTGGCGGGGTGTGGGAGTCTCGACGGGGATAGGTCGAAAAGGGAAACTGGGAAGGTATACGGAGCGGAGATAAAAGAATGCAACTGCTTTTTCCGGCGACACACGCGAACTGAGCGTTTCCGGGCAGCAGCGGGGCAGCCTTATTGCTAAGGGCGGTGGACGAACGTAATTCCATTTTTCCCGGCACCAAGGTCATGGTGTGAGGGTCAGAAACGGGTTGGGGGTCGTTTTTCGCGGGCGACAAATGGTCAGTTGCCGAAGCAGCGGCAGTGGAACGTTTGACATGCGCTTTCTAACACACTAACAAAGGGCCATCGTGACGCCGCTAATTTTGCTACTGTACGCTCCCGATCTCAAGGGTCGATTTTAGGTCTGGCCTGAAAACACGTACCGTCGCTCGCTTGATTGTTCATTCAAATTTACTTCAACTTTATTGACTTCAAAATTTTCAAACCGAAATCATTTCAATCAAGCAAGGTAGCATAGCCTGTCAGGCAAAAACCAACGGGCCAATCACAGACAAGTGAACGGAATTGAACGATTCGCTCAAGCTTGATGTGAATCATTGGGGATTGGGCATAATCGACCCTTGAGATCGGGAGTGTGCAGTAATATAAAGCACATGTGCAAAACGTTAGGCACTGTAGTGTCGCGTGGAAGTGGTGGGAGCGTTGTTCAATTGATTGAGCGTTCGATTCTTTTGACCCCCCGGTACAGTAAATTTTGCGGTCGTTGAATCAATCAAGCCTGGGTCGGAATTTACGAACGCTCAATCAACCGAGCAACACTTCCACGCGGCAGTAGAGTACAAGCTACTACTACTAATTCCGAAAAAGGTAAAAAAAGAATTGACAAAAGAGCGTCGCGCGGATGGGGGGAGGGAAGCACAGAGGCACTGTGCCCGAATTTCGATCGTGCTAGAGGCACGAAAAAAAACGCATTTATTAAAAAAATAAATTACTTGCACCTAGCGGTAAATGGAGTGGGACCGTTTCCAACTTTGAATTTTTACCAAAACTAAATTAGCCTGTCTCTGGCGGTGAAATACTTTTTTATATGCATCACTTAAATAGGTCTTAATAAAAAACATGTCCAAATGATTCTGAAGTCGGCACTTGAATAACTCTCCAAGTGAGCTTGACAGGGATTACGAGAGGACCCGCCGAAAGTATTGCTGCATCCGGTAGCTGTGTCACACTTTCCATCTGCAATGACTTTAAGTGTTTGAAGAGCAAGTGTCTCATTTTGTCAAGCGGCCGTTCCTGCAGTAGTTCGGCCCCTAAATTTT
>LRSR01010325.1:0-12504 GCA_001579985.1 Hypsibius dujardini | reverse complement strand
AGCGCTCGGCGTTTCAACAGTGCTTTAGGATCTTTTCTTTATATTCAAGGTTTACATGTTATATCCACTATTTACACTTTAACCTTCATGGGCGTTAAATTTCAACTCAGACTCGATTAATGCAGTTATTTTCCCTATAACTTAGAACACATCATCCAGTTAAATTTAAACCCTGAACATTAAGGATAAGCCCAAAAGAGCTTTCGAAACGCCTTGGGGCTCCACATAGTGGGCGTGACACATAGTGGGCGTGACACATGGGGGCGTGACACATGGGGGCGTGACACATGAGGACAACGAGAAGGATCCGTAAAGGTCTCTAGGAATCCCATTTTCATCGAGATGTTGCCAATATTCCATGTCGTTCCTATGAACGACCGCCTCTTTAACCGCGCACAGGCGGGACGGTTTGTGAGGTGCTGAGGGTGCCGGAGAATTTTTTGATTAAATTAATTTACGGGAATTACCGAGCGGTGGAGCTCGTCGCCGTCGTCCTGTCGTGTCTGAGGATAAGTATATGTACACGCGCTGCACGCATGATGTTCCAGTGATATACAGCATGCTCGCGATCTCAAGGGACACTTTTCTGTCCTACCCGTAAATTTGAACCAACCCGGGCCGTGCCCATTCAGTGCCGTTCACCAAATTCGCACTGTAGGGACAAATATGCGGTAAAGCACAACTGTACAATCAATCGATCAATTGAGCAGCACGACTGTACAGTCAATCGATCGATCGAGCACAACTGTACAATCAATCGATCGATCGAGCACAACTGTACAGTCAATCAATCGATCGAGCAGCACAACTGTACAGTCAATCGATCGATTGAGCACAACTGTACAGTCAATCAATCGATCGAGCAGCACAACTGTACAGTCAATCAATCGATCGAGCACAACTGTACAATCAATCGATCGAGCAGTACAACTGTACAGTCAATCGATCGAGCACAACTGTACAGTCAATCAATCGATCGAGCACAATGAGTAAGCTGTACGAAATGAGCCAATCAGAGAAGAGTGAATCCGATTGAACCTTCAATCGAGTGCAGGGCCATACCGAGGGAGGCGGGGCTTAGTTGTCCCTTGAGATTGCGAGCATACGGTAGAGTGTGACGGTCGAGAGAATATAAATATGCATTATTTACAACTCTGGGAGCAGTTCATCTGGATTCTCCAGGAACGAGAGAACGCTGCGAAGTACTATAATAGCAGTAGACAATAAAATACGGAGGGTGCGCCAGCAGTCAGGAAAGCCCAAAAAGAGAACGAAAGAGGAGAGAGAGAGAGCGTCATGCTGAAAACGTGTTGCGAATGACGGGTACATTGATTAATCGCGTGATGACAAAAAAACAGGGAGAGAGGAGAAATATTTTATCGAACAGCATGGATGCCTGCCTCTGGATGAATGTAGAAGGACCCCTGCACACGAGACCGAGAGGGTGGCGGGATGGCGGGATGGCGGGGATGAGGAGGGGAAAAAATTATGAATTATCACGTGTCACTTTTGGGCAAACAAAAGGCGATAAAACAGTCGGGTCTTTTCAGTATCTCTCTCTTCCATGCAGGTCCTGCTGCCGTCCAACCGACCGACAATGCTCTTTCCTGCCCCAAAGCCACAAGGTGACTTCCGTGTGAGTGCAGTGTGAGGTGGTGTCGGGTTGCGGTGTTTGGACTGATTTCCTTCAGGCACGCATCGGGACCACTTTGTTGGTGTGATCGCGCGGCGCCAAAAGGGACTCGGAATTAACCGTCGTCGTGGATGAGGAACTGTCCTTGGCCTGCTGCTGCTGCGGCTGCTGCTGGTCGAGGGTGCAGTTGCCCATCCAATTGGCCACACCCGTCACGTGAGTCTGCAGAAAAGAAAAATGACAGGACTTAAAAGAAAGTTTTTAATTTCGGTGCTCGAGATTTGACAGCGACAGTGGCAGCACGCACGCAATCCCGGATTAAATGCTGCGAGAGAGCTGATAGAACAGGAAGCACACCCGCAGGCACAAGTCTACTGGACTTTAAGGGATGTAAACGTGCCTCTTATATAGATAGGCAGTTAGACACAATTACAGACAGGACAAGCAAACAGGCAGGTAGGCATCAAGACAGACCAAGGGATACAGGCAGACAAACAAACGCACATACAGGGAGACAGACAGACAGACAGGGGCACTTACAGACAAGCTGACACACAGGCAGACAAACTAACACACATACAGGGAGACAGACAGGGAGACATACAGACAAGCAGACATACAGGCAGACAAACAAACACACATACAGGGAGACAGACAGACAGACAGGGGCACTTACAGACAAGCTGACACACAGGCAGACAAACTAACACACATACAGGGAGACAGACAGACAGACAGGGGGACATACAGACAAGCAGACATACAGGCAGATCTTAGGCACAAGTAGTCTTACCAGTTTCAGGTCCCGATGCCAGGTCTCCCCACACTTGCCACACGGGCACGGCCGAAATGATCCGTATCCGCCGCACTCGAAGCAGGCGAGAGCCGTGTGCTCAAGGGACCAATCTGAACCACATCTAAAAGTGGGAAAAAAACCACCGTCACAAATCTAATCGTTCACCCCACACCACACCCCGACAAAACCAAACTGCACAATTATGTCTTGCACGTATACGTGTACGGTGGATCGTCTTACGTGAAACAGCAAGAGTCCTCCAACGTCAGCTCCATCTTATGGCACGTCTTCCGTGAATGCACACCCTGAACCGACTCACAGGGACACCCGGTCATGATAGCGCCGCCGACAGTGGTACTGGTGGTCAACGGACGCACAGTCGAGGTGACGGACGGATGATGCGGCGCGATGGTCAGAAAAGATTCTGAGCCGTACCGGCGGTTCGGCCAGGCCGTGTGAAGATGCTCCAGCTGCGGTAGATGATCGACAATGTGAACGGGGCCTTGGCCGCCAAAGGACTTTGACACTTCCCGAAACGCAAAGTGCTCGTGCTGCTGCTGACTGAACAGTCCCGATTCGCCGGTCCCAGCGTGTCGGAATTCGTCCTTAAAGTCGATTACTGCAACCAAAGAGTGGAACGTGAAAGTCTCTCGTTAAAAAACAGTGCGCATAACCAATTCCAGACGAAATTGAGTTTCGATAAAAAATCTGTCAACTCGAGGTCGGAATGCGAAATTAACACAATCAAACGGACAACTACACTAACGAAAAACGCGCAGGCGTTTCTTCCCACAAATGACGACTGGGTCCCGGCTCTCCGGCGTGCCTTTATAGGGAAGCCGGGTAGTCGAATAACGAAACGCTAACGCAATCTCTATCGATTGCCTCCCCCCCCCCACTCTTGCGCCTCAGGAAACCACGCCAGACTGACACAGACAGACAGAGAGACACAGACAGAGAGACACAGACAGAGAGACACAGACAGAGAGACACAGACAGAGAGACAGAGACAGAGACAGACAGACAGACAGACAGAAAACGAGAGACACGGGCATGCAGGCAGGCTCCGCGCCGCACGAATGTAATTACAGCTGAATTGATCGACTGGGTTCGCCGTAATACGCATGCGCACCTCTTCCGCCCCTTTATCCCGTCCCCCTTTGTCCTTGATGAGGGATGAGCGCGCGGTGAGCGAAGACCACGCCACGCACGGCCTTTAAGACCCTCATTTTCACGGTAGTAGAGTTGAGCTTTTAAGCGCAATGTAATTAATACACACCGTGGTCGTCGGGAAGACGGAAAGAACCTACAATCGACCTGTTGTCGGTGCTACAGCCAGACAAGGGAAATTCCATCCGACATTATCGGTACTTTAGTAAAACGAAGAGTTGTTGGTCTTCACAATGCAACGGACAGGGAAGAAAAGATGTGTCTTCCGGCATTAGTAGTCTTCCGATTATTCTCCTAGACAATTGTTCACACGCGTGTGTCGCACCTCTCCTACCCTGCTCCCGGTTGAGGACATGCGACTTGGGAGGTTATAAGCTCTTAATGACAATGTCAGGCACTCGCAATCGCGCACGCGTTCTTCAAAAAGCGGTCGGATTGCAGGTGAGCGCTCCCGGATAGTCTCGTGGCGGCTGGAGGGTAATTTGAAAGTGTATGGGATAGGTCCATTTCCGGTGTGGCGGACCGTGCAGTTCCCGGAAGTCTTTTGTTGTGGGTCCAGGTGCCGGTTAATAGTTTCGGACGGTCACGAGAACGAGAAAAAAAGATGATTTCCGGAAAGAGAGGCAGGGTAACAGGAACTAAAGGCCCACTGCATGATATGGGAGAAGAAAACGGTTGTCAGATTTAAGCGGTCCCGCCGGTAACCGGAAGAACCGGATAAATCGGATTCTGCTTTCGATTTAATGTCATTGTGCGCTTGCGTGTGACTTGTCGGAGTACAAGGCACCCTCATCCTCATACGCAGTGTACTGACTAACCCTATGTATATCTGAATGTCTGCCTAATTGCCTGTCTGAGTATCTGTCTGTCTGTCTGTCTGTCTGTCTGCTTCTGTCTGTCTGCCTGCCTGCCTGCCTGCCTGCCTGCCTGTCTGTCTGTCCGTCTATCTGTCCGTCTTCCAGTCTGTCTGCCTGAACTGTTTGTGTCTTGTGTGTCTATCTGTCTGTGTGCCTGCCTGCCAGCTTGTGTGTCTGTCTGCATTTCTTTCTACCTGATGTCTGCCGTTTCTCCACATTCCTTCATATGAACGCCCCTATTGTCATTATCAAACTTCCGTGTGCAATGCAGTTATCGGCAGCACAGTTTCCACCTTGTTTGCCTCGCTACATTTAGCTTCAACCGGCTCATTGTCCGTATATCGATCGCCACTTCTAATAAAGGAAGCAATGGTCGCAATTCCGACCGTCAGAACTTTTCCAGCGATCGTGAAACCACCTTGTGTATGTGTGTGTGAATGAGCGAGGTGTGCCCGTTAGATCAGCAGGTTATCAGCGCGGGGTCGTCGGTCCGCCAGCGGTTGCTGCACTTTCCAGTTCCGTGGCCGTGTGTCGCGTCGCCGGCTGTCTGAACGTGCGGCGCGTCCGGTCATCGCCATGACTCGATCAACAGCTCAGCTAGAGCGTTCCATGACTACAGCAAACTGTTGCTGCTGCATACCGTCGGTAGAGTGCGCGGTCGTCGACGTCGTCGGGGGTTTTTTACCGCAGAGTGCACAGGGTGTCTATAGTGCGGCAGTGCGATCGTTGAACTTCCCATTTCTCGGGCCCCCATAGAACATGTCGTGAGAGTGTGTCGTTGGTCTTGAGTACGAAGGAGTAGATGGCTGTCTCCGTGCACGGCAAACAGCACCGGAAAAAGTAGTTTTTGAATGTTGCCGCTCAATGTCGTTCGGTCCGTCCCAGTCGGAGCATCTTCATTTGACTTTGAAGAGGACACAAATGATGAATCAGGTCAAGTCGCAGAACGGCACACAAAAGGAACAGTAATAGTAGGGGAACCTTTCGTTCCGAGTCCGTCCAACAAACTTGACGTCGTTCCATCAAAGATCAGCTACGGGGACTATCTGCCTGTCTGTCTGTCTGTCTGTCTGTCTGCCTGCCTGCCTGCCTGTATGTCTGTCTGTCTGTCTGTCTGTCTGTCTGTCTGTCTTTTAGTATGTCCGCCTCCCTGTTGATTGCATTAAAGGTTTCTTACATCCCCGGAAGGGAACTTAAAGCTCGTCTATCTATCTGTATCGTCATCCGGACGACATCATTGTCTTTCCGGTTTCGGAGTGGTTGTTCGCTGAGAGTCCGTCTATTCGCCCGGCCTGTCTGTCTTATCTGACGCGCGGTGCTAACGCACGTCGTCGCGAAAGATCGTCAAACCGGAGGGCCCTCCGGAAAATTAAACGCTAAATTTGTAAAGAGAGACATCGCCGGGTCTAGCTTGATGAGTCAGGAGAGACCGAGAGCGATGGCACTGCACTCTCCCAAAACGCAAACAACGTCGGCGCCGCCGGAATCAACCTAACCGGCTGGCTCGCCGATTATTCGGTAGAGTGCGTCAATCGGCCGGCCTTGAAATATTGCGATCAAAGTGACACCACCGCCGCACTACACAACTGTAGCCGTCGTACGTGCTGTACGTTCGTCGGCGGCCCCAGCGACCGACGCCTGGGACGATGATGTGAACTAGTTGGTCTCTCACGGGGTTGGACTTGGGCCATTTGGGAGAATGCTAAACACACTGTATATCTAATTGTAAGGTGCGGTCGAACGAGCCGGAAACTTGAAGATAAATAAGTAAAGGGTTTATGGGCCTGACTGGTGTTTGTGACTGTGAGAGACTACGTAGTAGTATCAACGCTCCAGCCTCCACGACCCAACCGGCTTGGTCGATCTCAATCTCAAGGCCTTCCTTCATAGTTCGGTAAAAGTTGGCGTTCCCACCATTAACTGGCCAGTAAAGTGATCAAGGAGATATGGTTGTTTAGTAGATACATAGTCGGGAGACAGGCAGACACAGACATTCAGGCTGATAGACAGATAGACAGACAGACAGGCAGACAGGGCGACAGACAGATAAACAGATAGCAAGACAGACAGACACAGACAAATAGATAAAAAGACAGACAGATAGCAAGACAGACAGACGGACAGACAGACAGACAGACAGACAGACACAGACAGACAGACACAGACAAATAGATAAAAAGACAGACAGACAGACAAACAGGGGAACTAGTTGAGTGAAATAAAGACATGTCTGCCAAGCCAATTAAACATTGGTGCGCGGACCAGCTAACGGCGCATCCTTCCGAGTATCATGCCAAGCCCCTTCTCGATCCACACTCAGCACACAAATAATCGCTACCTTTCTCGGCAATAATAATACGTAGGGAATAATTAAAGTTGCATAACCGCGTATTCGATACGCATACGCTTGTATACAATCTGCAAAGTGCCCTTTAAAGTTCTCGCTTCCCTAGACTACTTTCACGATCCTGTACACATATGGAGGATGCAGGAATCAGATTAGCTACAGGCTGCGACGGTTAGGTAACGCACATTTAAATTGTTGATCCATCCGTGCATGGTAGAATAAGGCTCGGTCCCTGGACCGAAGAGGCGACACATAAGATTTCTAGAGCATATCTTCAAACGCCACTACGACGACGATGATGCCGGAAACGGATATGTGTGTAAGCAATCTGGCCGCCACTACAGGAAGAGCGAAAGAGCAAATTACCGTAATATTGGAGAGGCCAAGGCCACAGAGAGGCCGGAAAAAAGTTAAATGCCGGCACTGTGCTGGTTATACAAATGCACTCGGTAATGAAACGTGGAGAGCGAGGACAAGAGGTTATGTAAAACGACGAAAAAATCGAAGGAAACTTGGAAGCTGAAACTGGAGCGGCGCCGCTTTTATGTAACTAAAGCATGCGGCGCTTTCAAGCAAACCGCATGATTGATTGCGAGATAAAACAATTAGCATCCATCAACTGACTTTTATCGCGTTCTTCGCGGGTGGCCCTTACTTGACTTGTGTTCTGGCTTCCGGTTTGATTAATACCCTGTCTGCCTAAACTGATTGTCTGTGTGTCTGTGTGTCAGGCTGGCTGGCTGTGTGTCTTTCTGTCTATGTGTCTGTGTGTCTGTCTGCCTATCTGCCCGTGTGTCTCTCTGCCTAAGTGTCTGCCTGTCTGTCTGTCTGTAGGTGTGTTTGTGTCTTTGCGTGTCTGTACGTTTGTACGTCTGCTTATTTATCTGTTTGTCTGAATGCCTGCCTGCACACCTGCCTGTGTGTCTATGAACTTGGTGCCTACTGTAGCGCTTCTGCCGCCGTAGTTCAAGTACCGCTGCCAATTTTGGTTTTCAATGCCAACAATAATAATAACACCGCAAATATGCGGACACAGCATAACCTGGAATCCGCAATAATTGACTTTGAAAGCCCTCCCGGTCTCAACTGTGTACGCCCTTCCAAGAACCACACACACCATTGGATACCATACGTACAAAGCCAAGTCGAAATCGTCCTTTTCTAAAGAGCGATGACATAACTTGCAATTCGACATTTTAAAAGAGATAGCATGTAGATGTAAATCCCACTGGCGGAATTCCGAGACAGTTTAACAATCGACTGCGGCTAACTGATCATATCCCCTCCTTCGCTCCACAGCGCACGTTCTACCAGTTTACGTAACTCCCGCGAAAATGGTTAAGCAATTCTCCTAGAGACTTCGCCATAATCATCAGCACGCCCGAAGGAGAAGAGATCAAGTCAGAGCGTGAGATGTCCTCGACGACACTGATGCAGCGCGATCCAAGTACGGGCCAGTCCGTTACACGTGATGCAGTAATAACGACATTTCTCCCAGTGAAAGAATTAAGCAGAACAGGGCAGGGCAATTTACTGCACGTATCCGGTTCATGAATAAAAAACGATCTTCGCAACAGGATTTATCCGAAGTACTCCAGCCGGTACCGGCACGTATCGCACGTGAACTTTGTCAGCTTCCCTGCTTACCATCGCTCGGCTGCTGATCTACCCGGCGCACCTTACGTAAATTTGCTTAATGATAGTGCCCACGTGGAAGTTCTGTCTGTCTGTCTGTCTGTCTGTCTGTCTGTCTGTCTGTCTGTCTGTCTGTCTGTACAACAAGAGTTTTCTCCATGACTAAATGGGGAATGTCTTTAGAGATTCCTGCAGTAAAACACCGTAGCAGGACATTTCCGCCTTCTAATTTAGGGTTCAATGTGCTGTGCGCCAAAAATAGGGATTCGGACATTCGGGTTAAAAATCTGAACCCCAGTTCCAGGCTTCCAGCCGACTCGAGCGACTTATGTAATTACAGCCGCATATGTGTGCGCATGTTGCTTTACGCTTTCTCCTTCCTTCCTTCCTGAAAGGCTGACACTTTTTCGATCCAGGCGTTGAACTTGAATATGAACTTCGTGACCAGGTTCGGAGTTCAATTGCACCTCTCATAGCGTTCGTTTACGTAACGGGAACAACAAACTCAATTACCGGCATAAAACCCGGCAAATATTGCTAAAAGTCCATTATCCAGTTTGAATGTCGATTTTCCCGCATGACTTCAAAATTCATAAATATTTCTAAAGTGGTCATCCTCAAACTAACTTAGAATTGGTACGACGGAGGAGCAGTGAATGCATTTTCCCAGTTCCTTTTTCAACCTCAATCAATGAATCAAGTGGACTTGTGTGCACTGGAAACTGCACAGATAATCCTTAATAAGGAAGTCAAGAAGCTCCTCCTCCGGTGCGCATTCCCACGCATCAAGCCAACTCAACTATCACGCATGACCATCAAAACCCTGCAGATTATCCCAAAATAGCCCATTCCCCAAGATAAAAATAAAGTGAAGCCTACACGAAAAGTAGAAACAAATCGCTCAATTCATCAATCAACCGCGGACATCTTCCCATCAATCAATCAATGACACAGTGCCCCCGAGACACACCCACCGAAACAGCGGCACAAAAAGATTCAAGTCATCTCGACCACAATTCACAAAACCGCAAAAAATTAATGTTCTAGCCCACCCCAGAAGCACAATCATTTCTCGAACGGATGAGCAGATTAGCGCAATGGAAAACGTGGGTCGCATTTGTCCTGCATTCAATCAATCGATCGCGCAGAGTCAAATGAGCAACCATGCAGACAATCAATCAATCAATCTCAGAGTTAGATGAGCAACTATGGAGGCAATCAATCAATCAACCGCACGGAGTCACATGAGCAACCACACAGGCAATCAATCAACTAATCAGCAGCGGTCATCGACGGTCAAACCAACCCAAGCCCGACTCACTCACCGATCGGATCGGGCTCCTGCATCCACACAAAGTAGTCTGGGTCCTCGGAGAACATTCCATGCCCGCCGCAGTGGTTCTCCATACAGTCGAGGTCCTGCTCCCGGATGTACAACTTTTTCCGATTGGCCGTCGCCGAGATGGTCGCCTTACTCGGCTCCTGCTGTTGCTGCTGCTGCTTCACTGCTGCCTGAGCCGGCGGGGCGGCCATGTTATTCCGTCGTCCACCAAACACCATCTTCGCGCGAATAATCCACACACACACCGATGGAAGATGATTCGGCGTGAAAAACAAGACAACTACTGCGGCGCTGCGATGGAGGCCGCGCGATCAAGTGTGTGTGAGAGAGAGCCCGGATCGAAGAGAATGAGAGATGAGCGATAGATAGATGCGAGAGAAGATGCAGGTCGCCGGTCCAGATCAGTTGGCGCACTGTGTCGGGGTCTGTCTGTGTCTGTCTCTGTGTCGGTGACGGTGTCTGTGTCTGTGTCTGTCTGTCTGGGTCTGTGTCTGTGTCTGTGCTTGTCTGTCTGCTCCGACAGTGCACCCGTGTAGACAGTGTGTGCGAATAAGAGAATCAATGGTCGGTCGGTGGTGCGGTCACACGCGGACTGGTTCTCTCCTCTCCTCCGACCAACGGAACACAGATGCTGCTGCAGCCGAAAAAAAAGGTAATAATATGTCAACGAATCCGCGTTTTGAGGTCTGCTGATTCGGAGTGTGTGTGAGTTGTGAGTTTGAGGTTATGCGGAAAAGAGGCTAGCGAAACTTTACGCGCTCGATCTCGTCCACTGAACTCTCGTGCGGTGCGGTTGGTCGGTTAGTGGGGGGAAATTCCACAAAAAAGTCAGGTGCTAGGGCTACTTACTGAAAAGTCATCGGACTGTGCTTTTATCATCACGACGGACTTTTATAGGCTGTTCGGTACGGAGAAGCTCTGTCTGGGTCGAATTTGCACGTCCTCCTACTAGAGCCGTGTATGAGTAGGAGCAGTTGCAGCCTACATTCAAAGAGCGGTAGGCCTCAGCCCTTCTCCGCCAGTTGAACGTGTACTCAGTACGGACAGAATACTTGGCTCACCGAGTCAAGCCATTTAACTCGGCTAGTGCATCAAGTGGCACACTGAAATAATGAACGGGCTCGACTCGCTCGGCCAAGCGTTTTGGCTAAGGGCACTATACCAGCACAGCAGTACCGTACGACCGATACGCGGCCTTGAAACGCAAACAAAGCAACGACCAAGTAGAGGCGCCGCCCCACTCTGTCTGTCTGGGAACGGATAAAGAGAGTCGGGAGTTTGTTTGTCTGCGACGGCGTTGCCCGTGGCGCGCGCAGGCGACCAACGGAAAAACTACGCGACCGTAAAAGGGGGCGGGCGTTAAGCGGAAGCGATGCGTCATGCGATTCATCCAGCACGTTCTGGATGCCGCGGACGGTGTATCACCGGGTCTCATGATTCATCATGGTCTCGAGGCGCGCGTGCGCGTGCGTTGGCACTTTTTTTCGCAAAAACTACGATCGCAGCGACGTCACAAGGTCGCTTTTCTAACGAAACCCCGGTCCGGGTGGTCCGAAGAAAGAAGGATGATCTTGTTTGTGTCGTGTACGGTAGAGTCCCGACCCATCCGTGGTACTTTTTGGACCCCCAGTAAATCAGACCCGGTGGGCCAAAACAACTGCCACGCTTCGGTCGATCAATCAAATTTGAACGGCGGAAGCGATCAAAGGTCCTTTTTCTTTCTCTTTTCGGTGTAGCGATTACGACGGCCCATTTTTTTTAAATGTTAAAGAACACGCAAAAAAAGAACGAGCATGAATCAATGAATCGATCGCAGAAAGGAAGGATGAAAACTGTAACTGTGAACTGCTCCGCAATCAATCAATCGACACGTGCGGTCTTGTGAT
The DNA here is from genome assembly GCA_001579985.1 of Hypsibius dujardini. Lineage (NCBI taxonomy): Eukaryota > Metazoa > Tardigrada > Eutardigrada > Parachela > Hypsibiidae > Hypsibius > Hypsibius dujardini. Next base: position 838 of record LRSR01010325.1, on the reverse strand, counting down.
TCGCACCTCTTTGCAATCAATCAAAACGGTCGCTTTTTACTGTGTGATGACGTAGACACCACGGATGTGTCGGGACTCTACAAGTGCTGTAATCCCCCAATCTCAAAGGACACTTTTTTGCCCTACCAGTTAATTTGATCCACCCCGGACCTTAGCTGTTCATTACCGTCTGCTATTGTTTACCTACCATCAATAAATCAACTGGTTTACTGTGTTCGTCAAGAAATTCCGCTTATCAATCAATCAATCAATCAATCAATCAATCAATCAATCAATCACTGCCAAGTTCGGCTTAAATTTCAACCAATCACGACACAGTGAATCCGATTGAGCAGTCAACCGATGACTGGAGGGGGTGGGGCTTAACTGCCCCTTGAGATCGGGGGAATACGGCACTGTACACACACATGCGCTGCACACTGCTGGCCTAATTCGTTGTCTCGAAAGCGAAGGCCACTTGTAGGCCAAGTTGTTTACTGGTACAGTGCATTACGGTAGAAAAAGGAGTGCCTCGCCGTATGAGTGGCCGCTGTTTTCCCTCGCGGTTGTGCGTCAAATCCGGAAGCATTTCCGCACGATTGCAATCCAGATTTACCGCACTCATACTGGACGTGTGTTGATTGACGAGCTGTTAATACGCCTCGATACTCTGGCACCCTTTGAATATCTGAACAATTTCCGCTGCCTACAAAGAATAATGTAAATAATGCGTATTGCAGTTTTATCGGATGCTGGTGATGTAGGCAAATTTCGTCGAACTTTTCGCGAAGTCAGGTCAGAGAGTGAGCGAACTGCGGGTCTTGGACAAAAATGAAACGACGAGCTGGGTCTCCTCCTG
>LRSR01010322.1:0-11709 GCA_001579985.1 Hypsibius dujardini | reverse complement strand
GCGTCTGAAAAAGGCCGAAGGAGTGTTTTTTTAGAGTGATATTATCGCAGTTATTTAGCTGACTTACTGAGGTCGTTCAGCTGGATCTGATAGGGTATTCTAACGGGATTGGGCCAGAGAGAGTAACGGGGATCGGAATTGAAGACTCCGCCCCTACAAGTCGGCCACAGGCTGACCAGGATAAATATCAAATAACCAATCCACCAAACGGCCAAGGCTCTTTTCCTTCTTTCACCTTTATGGCTGATGAATTGATTGTGAGAATAAAAAGAACCATGTCCAAAAGTGACTCTCCAATTATTGCTTGGAGCCATGATATTAAGAAAGAATATATTTGAAAGAAGAATGAGATTGAAATGATGACTTATGCCGTGGAGATTGTAATGAGGTTGTGCCCATGAACTTGAACTCTCTACACCGTGACAAATGTTGAATATTAAGATTGTGCGTTGCTCTGTTTGTTTGTTGGTTTAATTAAATAAAAGTGCGTGAAGCAATTAAGTGTGACCGCGTATGTCAATGTGTACAGAAAGGCTTGGTGCACACCTTCGTTAGCACATAAAGTGACATGGAGCATCCTCAAATAAAGTCCTCATTGGAAAATGATCATTACTAAACAAGTGTGGAAAATGTGAGCGAGGGTCTCCTGCTCGACCACTGCACCACCAATGTCTGACATAACTAGTTTTGACATGTCTGCAACTGCCAATGCTCGTAAATCAACTTACTACACGTGATGTCTACTCACCACTCTTAGGTACACAGTTGAACTTTTATATAAAACATACGACTCTATAGTAGTTCACATATATCACATATATTTAGGTAATAAAATATTAATTGCATTTCAGTCGAAAAAGGAGGCCCAACCAGCAAAGAGGTTCGCTTGGAGATGGATAGAGACATTCTGGTTAAAATTGAAGCATAAGGACTAAGCGTGGGTACCTCTACTACAGTATCAATGGGATGTGTTGAGAGAAGCCCCAATTAATCTTCTCAAACCGCTCAAGGCCATGGACTGTCCTATCTCTTTTGGGCTTTCATCAAGAATGACCAATGAATAGACGGCTCCAAGGTGTCACACTCAATTAAAGGCCTCTCATTTGGGCACAATAACTCTGTCCAAAATGTCGGCTCGCCGCACGATCTCTTTTAAAACACTTTCTCTAAGCATGACTGGAGCACAATTAAATGAATGCCGCCAGAGAAATATCAACTGCAGCCAGAAAAAGTAACTCTGAGCCTGGAGGAAGGTAGTATAAAGTAGGATATATGGTGGAGAAATGTTTATCCTTTTTTGCAGTAATTAAGGATGGGAAGGAAGAAAGAAAGTGAGTGACCGGCCTTCAAATGAGGAATTGCCGTTGATGGAGTAAACCTCGTCTCCCGATATACATGTCCTGCTGTTGAACTGCTTATTTTTATCTTATGCAAATATTTTGCACTCATATCAATGTCGATTATTAAAGGTTTACGTCGGGTGGGGATCTTCCTGGTTGTCTTGTCTTTTACTTTTGTCTTCTGCGAGGGTCCACGCGAAATGACGGTTAACTTGGTAAAGTATCCCTCCAGTTGGAGTTGGGCCCCTTCTAAAGTAGTCAACTTTACTGTTTGTTGGATTCTGGAGGATGATTCCTTTTACTCGTCTTATGATCGCCTCGTCGCTTCTGTCGAGTTGGCTATCAATCATGCCAATACTTTTGTCCTTCCGCCTAATCGTAAACTTCGTCTGCACTTTCAAAGTGCCGGTCCTTCCTGTTCGGACGTGCAGTATTCCGTGACAGCCAATGTGCTAAGGATGATGCAGACTGGAATTATCTGCGACGTCTTCTTGGGAATCGGTAAGCGCAGCATGATATTATTAATAAATCCTCAGCAGGCACAAATTTGATGAATATCAAACTGAAAGTGTTAAATTGTAAGCAACATTGACATTCCGTCTGACAATGCAAATGTTACTGTCTCACTTTAAAGGCTGTCCGACGACAGCAGTGGCTCTTTATGGAATCGCCAGCCACCTTGACACCTTGATCCTTGGCTGTCCGGCTGCTGGGACGGGGTCCTTAGCTCTTAACCCTGCCTATGATAGCTTCCCTCTTCTGATTCGACCGTCCTTTGGCTTTGCGGATGTTGCTCACTTTTTCAACCAATTCCTTTGGATGAATGATTACCTTCACTTGTCCATCTTGCGAGACGACTCGTACAACTTCTACACTTTCCTCTCGCAGTTTGTCGTCGTCAAACTGCGTAAATGCAACCCTCTTCTCTTCGAAAACACTCTCGTTTACCCTTTCTTCAGCAACACATCTACAATCACTTTCTATAAGCAGCTTATGATGACGGCCCACGACGCTACCAGAGGTGTGATTTATTATAATCACACATCAAAGCTCCAAAGCTCACCGTCATATATTTTTGCAGTGATGTTTGTTCTGGCACATGGAAAAGCCGTCCGACAAATGATGGTTCGTACTACTTCCTCACTTCAGCTACATATCTCTCCTTGGTTCACACCCAAATTCAAAACTTTTTCCAACTTCTCATGGCTTCAAATGCTATTTTATCATAATTAACGTAAGCTTCATAAACCTATCCATAAAATCAATCAATAAATTTGCATCTTTCATTTGTTGAGAAGATTTATTTATTATTATTCTTTGCATATGTTGAAAAATCAATTTAAATGACTTAATTAAGGGCGAACGCCCAAAGGGCCAGGGGGGCGGGAGGGCCCGTTTTGGCGATGTTGTCTGCCTGTCTGTCTGACTCTTTGTCTCTCTGTGGTTGCTTGATTGTATTGCAGATTGCGGCCTCTCAGCTTGGTTTCACTGACGGCGACTACGTGAGTAACCAACAAGTAGTTGATCCAATTGTTGCCGCAAACTATGGACTTGCAAATGAGCTGGGTGGCGTCCACTTATTTCCACTCGCCCTTTATAGGTCTTTATAGCCGTGGAACTATTTGATCTGAGTTATTGGGGCACGATCCGTTTCGACGTGGGAGACGTCTACGACGATGTAAGACGCGTGCTGTCATTGGATTTGACAATAATATTTTTGGCTTCATACCGGCCTGGAGCGACTTACTAATGATGAGAGCGTATATGAAATACAGGTTGCTCGTCAGGCCTTCCGAAGCCTCATGGTAATGTCAATTCGTAAGGAGAGTGCCAACAGCGATGTCACTTCCTTTGAAGACAAAGTCAAGCAGCTTTCCCGAATGCATTACAACTATACATTCCGTCCCTTGGAAAAGGTCTTCAAACACTATATACATCCATTTCTCTTTTCATTTGCATTTTTTTCTTTACAGCTGGATCCGATTATTTTCGGTAATTAACTGGAAGGATCAATTATTTTAAGGCCGCAGGATTTTCCTTCCCCTTAATTTTTGTAAAAATGCCAATGTAAAGACGCTCCAGCATGGAATAAGGAATTTTATGCAGGCCTTCAATAGGAATTTAGCTTGCAAAAGCAATTGGAAAATAAAACGCTAATACGATTTACCTTAAAGTACTGTACCAACCACCGATCGATCCAAGACAAGCGATGTACCCCTGGCTTTTTTTGCAGTTTCACTAATATCACGGAATTTATAATTCTCAATGCTGACTTGCTGAATTTGTACAGCCCATTACGAAAGCATCCTAATGTTTGCGCAAGAAGTGGCTGCCATGGCCAAGGATGGATACGAGAAGATGGGCGGTGCTGCGATGGTCCATCGCATAATTGAGTCAGAGTACACTGGGATTGCCGGTCCCATGAGAATCAGCCGAGATGGGGAACGACATAATAACATGGAGTTGCGAACATTTAACGCCAAAACCGGCCAATTTCATGTACATCAATAAATAACTTTTAATGTAGAGTTTCTTCTCATTTAATTCCACCCTTTTATAGGCTACATTGGAGTACATCCAAGTGAATTTAACGTCGGAAATATTTCGCTACGTCAAGAATCTCACCTGGCCATCAGGTCAATCAACGATAAAATGGACATGGTTTCTTCAACTATTACTATAATAAAAGTTTGATGGTTGTGAGTTTAGCAAATGGTCATTTGCCGATGGACGTTCCGGTGTGCGGATTTCGGGGAGAAAAATGCCTCGACAGGAATATTCCCGCGGCTATTTTGATCGTTTCAATAATTGTTCCGGTGACGGTGGTTGCTAGCTTAGCCGCTGCTGGTATTATTGCCATCATTAAATTCCGGTACGAGGGCTCTTAATTAAGTAATATCACTTGAATTTTGAAACAAAATGAAAGGAGATACAAACATTCTGCTAATATAAAAATGTAGAGAGGCGGCTGCTAACTTGCAAATAAAAAATGTAGATCAGTGCGAGAATGGGGCAAGGCCAGAGAGGCGAGCGGACGCAGGCCACTTTCAACAGCTCAGTCACACAATTAGCTCTTGCACATGTAAATGTCTTTTCTATTCTGCTACGACCATATTCTTTGACATTTTTAGGGCTCTTCTACCCAACAAATCTATTGTCCGCAGGCATCGAACGTTTAAGGGAGGCAATAAGCTATTCAGTGATGCCATGTAATCGGGATTACTCAATGCATGTTTGAGAAATATTTTGTTGGAAGATCCGATCTCCACCGTGTGTAGCTTGGTAACAAGTGATGCCGTGTTGGCCTTCGTTGATATGTCTTCTCACCCATCACATGCCGGGATAGGGTATGTAGTAGAATTTCATTTGTCAAACAGGAATAGGATCTCAGCGAGGGATTGAAATATGAAAAGTTCATTAGATCGCTGGAGCGGCAGAGAGACCTCAATTCAGCCGTCTGGCTTCCTGGTCCCAAACTATTTACCTATCTCCGCGCATTCAATGGCTTTCATTTCAGTGAAGCACTGGTGAAGAGACTTTTCAAAAACGTCAGTCCTCTTTGTTCGGCTATTTGATTTGGGAGATTGTAGCTGCACGAAGTTAGAGAAGGTGTCTAGTCGCGTGATTAATTGCAGGCATCATCGCCAAACAATTTGCATTTGCGGTTCTGCTCGCAAACCTTTCAATGGTTTCGCCATTGGCTATAAAAAGCCTAGTAAATTTGTTTCAATTTTGTTGCAAGTTTTTGGAAATTCAGCTTTACAGCAGAGAGATATGAGCAGACGAAATTGAGTTTTAGACCCTAAATTGAAGAGAGGAAAGCCCTCTTTCCGGGCACGGAGTTGACCCGTGCTACGACTGTTCTCTCCGAACATTTGCTTTTTTATATATTCGGAAGGCATGATGATCCAAGCTAATTTGGGCTGTTTCAGTTTTCATGTTAGTTCAAAATCATAAGGATTGGGGGAGGAGAATAAGATTGCGGACAGACTGTTAACAGACATCCGCTGTGTGTCTTCTCAAGCCGATTTGTTTATTCTTTACCAAACTGACCTGCAGGATTGATTATTTTTGAGTAACTCACCTGAGGTTGAGCTGCTAAAAAGAAGGCCTAATTGGTTTCAATTCAATTCAAGTGACATTACTTATTTAGGACCCCTCGTATCTTCTCTCGCGGACTGGCTCCCGACACTCTAGATGGAACACAAAAAGACATTTTCGAAGAGCAATACTAAATATGACAATCCATTGTGTTGAAGAAAATCTTGCTATTTATGTTTTTGGCGAAGGACTCTGAGATGGAGTTTTGACAATGTCTTTTCAGGAAGCTGCGGCATGATTACGATCCCAATTGGTGGCGCATCAGCTCAGAGGAACTTGTTCTTACCAAATTGTCTGTCCTCACCAAGAGTACCATGTCTAAACTCACACTGGTTAGTACAGTATATTACAAGCGATGTCCATCCTTTGTCGCATTGCAAGAGCAAGCAAAAAGTCAACATTTACCGTATCGGCCGTAATGTTCTAAAAAATTAGCTTTTTACGCGTATGTGTCTTCCCTAAATGCCAAAAATAATCATTTCAATTTTCGATGGTTATTCACATTAATTAGGCTGTTTGAAGGCCAACACCTTAAATGCGCGGTAAATACTTGACGAAATGATTCCTGAAGAAATACTGTAAAGAAGATATTACCAAAAAGGTTGTAGAAGAAGAAAAGCATCAAACCAAAAATAGCCAGTAGCTTTGTCAATGTCAATTTTAATGCTTCTGCTATGGAATCTTACAGCAGAGCAGATCCACTGCAGAAGGAATGAACGAATCACAGACAACAAAAATCCTCTCTCTGACTTACGGCCTGGCTGCTACCTACAAGGGAATTCATGTCCAACTTAGCGACGTTCTCAAATATCATCGCCATCCTAATGTCGACATTATTAACAAACTCAATCTGGTAGAGTTAATTAATCGACAAATGCCATTGGGATTGTTTGAGCGACCTTCTTTCTTTCCTTTCCTTTAGCTCAAGGTGATGACCAATACAAATCTGCAGAAATTCATTGGTCTGGGGATAAACAGCGGCGGGTTGTGCGAGTTTGTCGTCCACGAAGTCTGCTCCAAGGGCTCCTTGACTTGCATCCTCGAGAACGACATGGTCAAGCTCGACTGGAGCTTCAAAAATTCTCTTATTAAAGACCTTGTCCTGGTAAGTCTAAAACCAGGTTTTACTTTAATAATTAATTAATCTGTCTGTTTGATTTAAAGCGACTCTCCTGTATGAAAGAGGGATATAAATAATATCTTTTTAAATAGGGTATGACGTATCTCCACGAAAGTCTCATCAAATCACACGGCAATCTCAATTCGTACAGTTGCCGGATCGACGCTAAATTCACACTGAAGGTAGGAGAGTATGGTCTGCCATTCTTCCGAGATGTCGCGGATCTTTATCCACCACCGTCCAGTGGAACAGAGGTAACTAACTATATCCGATTCCTTCTTGATGGCCCGATAAATATAAAGAAATTGTGCCTTGTAAATTGCAAGACTGCTCTCAATATTAATCATTCCGAGCGAAACTACGAGACTTTGCTGTGGCGCGCTCCGGAACTCTTGCGACAGATGATGCCGCCCGAAGGCACACAGGCAAGAAAGGAATTGATTAGTAAAAGATGGTCAATTGAAAATAAGTGCATTGCACTTGTTTGCAGAAAGGAGACGTCTACAGCTTCGCTATTATTCTACAGCAGATTATTCTCCGCAGCGGGGCCTTTGAGCTTCCGAATGATCCGCTAGAGCTCTCGCATCGTGACATCATCCAGGAGGTCAATTTCTATTTCAACCTTCTAAACTTAACAGATGGCGCCAAATCTTTTATTATATAATTCCTCTTGTCTGATTAGCACAGCGTTACCGTATTACATAAAATCGTTATTGAAAATTTGTATTTATGAAATTTGTCAAATGGAATTGAATGTAGCGCGCAAGAATGTGAAAATGTTCCATTTTACTGAAGGTGATAGCTTCCAATATCCCACCAACTCGACCACGTGTCCCACGAGCTGCCTGTTCCAATGAGTTATACGGGCTGATGGATCGTTGTTGGGATGAGATCCCGCTGGCGAGGCCGACCTTTCACAAGATCAAGGAGCAGCTGAAACGAGTGATCGGTGATGTCGGAGACAATATTGTTGACCTTCTCTTCAAGCGGATGGAACAATACGCCACCGACTTAGAGGTCAAGGTGGCTGAAAAGACGATGCAGTTTATGGAAGAGAAGCAACGTTCGGAAGAGTTATTAAGCCAGCTGCTGCCCAAGTATGAAGAAGCCCACCATCAATCTACTATGAGGATGTTTGCCTGTGCGTGTCGTTGTCTGAGCCTGCGCCACCGTGACAGAGCCCGCCAGTTGTTTGTCTGTGGTTAGGACTAAGTCAAATTGTCTTGACCCTTACATACGCATGGTTATCAGGTCCGTCGCTGCAGCGCTGACTCGAGGCGAACAGGTAGACCCGGAAGCTTATGAAAGCGTCAGCATCTTTTTTAGCGACATTGTGGGATTTACAAGAATTTCCGCTGCGGGATCGCCGATGGATGTGGTGAGCCTTCTCAATGCTCTTTACACCTTTTTCGATGGCGTACTGGAAGGGTATGATGTCTACAAAGTGGAAACCATTGGTGATGCGTACATGGTATGGCCAGGAAGGGGAGGTATTTGTCTTATCTATGGGATGTTGTTAGCCAATGGGGGAGTTGTTGGTGTTAGGTGGCCTCCGGCTTGCCAGTTCGCAATGGTAATCGTCATGCGTCAGAAATTGCCATGATGGCCTGCAAACTTCTCACTGGCATTAAAGACTTTGTCGTGCCAAATCATCACAACCTGTCGTTGGAGATTCGTGCAGGCATAAACAGCGGTATGACAATAATTGTAAGACATAATTAAACCTTTAAATTGATATATTTTGGCAGGTCCCTGTGTGGCTGGCATCGTTGGCCTCAAGATGCCGCGTTACTGTGTGTAAGTGTGACTACATGGACAAACTCTTTTCCCTTAAAATGCAATTGCTCATTACCAGGTTTGGAGATACGGTCAACGTTGCTTCAAGAATGGAATCAACTGGTCAACGTAAGCATGCAACAACAATTTCAAATGTCTTGCTAATTTAATATCTTTATTCTCCTCTCTTATCAGCTATGAAAATTCAACTTTCTCCAGCGGCTCGCAATCTTCTCATCAGTTTAGGAGGCTTTAACATGATTGAACGGGGCGTCATCACTGTAAAGGTTTGAGCTGCATCAATTGTAGGTCACTTCTCAAGTTATTCATCATTGTGAGGAAGTTATTCTTCTTCCAGGGCAAGGGTTCCATGACCACATATTGGTTGCTGAGCTGTGAACGTACGACCACCACCTGAAGGACTAAATACTCTACTGCTGGCTTTTCATCAGTGGGCACAGCTTTCAATAAAGACAGTCAACACCTCCAACTGACACAGCAGACACAACACATCTACAAAAGACAACAGCATTATTAGACCGACTATCTTATCGAAATGTTGTGAAAGAAAGATAAAGAAAGAAGAATAGCAAGTGCATGCTGCATGTACAGATCATGCCGGTCAACAATCAACTGCATTTTTTCAAGACAATTCTCTTCGGACGTGGCTATAATTGAAATGAAGGCAAGCCAATCATTATGACCAGGCAGGCAATATTATTAAGGACACAACTGACATCGGATATCCTAAATACATGTACCAAGGAGAGAAGTGTTAAATGTCGCAACTGCAACTATCGTATGTGAAAATATTAACAATCTGCCATTTAAAATGGACATTGGGTCAAATTCCCGAGCGACAAGTGCAAGTTTACGTGAAGAATAAAGGCATTGCCGAAACAGGATCACCCTCGGTGGGAGATGTAGCCCCCTTTGGCCATACCTTCTCCGTCAAATACGGCATTGCTGGACGTTTTGAGGTACGACCATTAAGGTAATGTGCTACTCAATTTCATTCATTCCCTTTGTTTTATGTGTAGGATTCAAAGCTCAACGACAATATTTGGTATCGGGCCGACTTGATCAACCCAAAGGGGCCGATCTGCATGCAGAATCCAAGTAATCCTCCATGGACGTTGACGGGTAAGACGGACTTCAAGGAGGATTGTCTCTTTTTGGACATTTATGTTCCACCGGGCTGGGTCAGTCCTTATTACTGCTCGCTTCACGCTCCGTACGGGGGAAGTGGTTCCGATGCCTGTAGCAGTTATGCTAACAAGCTCCCTGTCTTCCTCTGGTCTTGGGGTGGTTTCCTCCAAAGTATGTATGCGATTTCCTTTTCAAGTGTCTTATATCTTCGATTAAGCTTCCATGTGTCTTGGATAAAAGTCCTTCTTTCCTCACGATTATACAAGCTAATTGATGCACCGGCAAGGCTGTCTGTGAAATTTCAAACACCTTTCTTCTTTTCTCTTAACTAATAAGGCAATTTAATTTAATTTATGAATTTTCTAAGGCAACGGACGTGGCCTTCCAGGAGCAGGAGCAGACTTGGCCAAAGCATTAAACATCATTGTCGTCATTCCCCAATTCCGTACTGGAGTATTCGGTTCGTTGGTGTATTTGTTTTTAGCAAGGCCTCTCAATAAATGACACCAACTACTGAGCCGGACTTGACCATAATTTAAAAGTAGGCTTTTTAAGTACGGGCGACGCTTCACTGCCTGGAAACTATGCATTAAGCGACATAAAGACCGCTTTCAATTGGGTGTATGAGAATATTGTTTGGTGGAACGGAGACAATTCGAGGATTACGCTATCCGGACAGAGTGATGGAGCAGCCCTGGTTTCGGCCGCGCTTCTGGATCAATACATTGCCTGTGTGTCAATCATCATCATGACCATCTAAAAAATAACCTTAATTTTAGGCATTGACTTATCTTATAGCTGGAGTTTTTGGAGCGGTGACAATGAGCGGGAGCGTTCTCTCCCCCCTGGGCCATCATGGATAACCCTTCAGAGAACGCGTTGGCCTTGGCAGCTAGCGCGGGTTGTCCGTCCTCCTTACCAGGTGCTGCCTTGCTGGAGTGCTTGAACAAAATTCCAGCCAAGGATCTGCAAATACTTGCGGATAAATTTGTAAACGCCTCTGCCAAGGCTCCGGTGAGGTCAACTTCTTATGATCCCTTGCATAGCTAATAATAATAATAATAAATAGGGTGCGCCGGTTTGGAGCATGGTGATTGACGGTAAACACATTCCAAAGGATCCTGCCGCTTTGTTAGTCAACCCTCATCGCAAATCCAGTACAACAAACAGGACGCATCCATTGTGGCATTACGTGAGTAGGCCTAATTGTAACACTTTCAAGACAGCTTATTCGTCCTTGATGTGTTGCATTAAGAGGAGAAAATAAGTGCAGAATGTATTTGTGTTGAGGAACAGTTGCATTCGGAGCGAATGTTGTGGCACCCGGCACACCGACCTTGGCCTTCCTGAAAGGGTTCGCAATCCCGCTGGTCATTCAACAGGCAACATTGTGCAAACAGTTGACCAGCACGACGATTAACCTGGTAGCAGAGACATACGGCATGACTGCCACCGCTGACGCTCTCACACTGAGAAAGGCCCTTTTTCAGGTCTCAACAAATAAACCAACCAATAATGCGGCTTGATGAATTTTTGAAGCCTTCTTTACTTAGCTTACCACTGACGTGAATCACAGACTACCCAGCGTCTAGGAAGCCCTTCTGTACAGCCAGAGCGAGGCATCTAACACCGGCAGCTCTGTGTCCGTTTTAGCCTTTGACGCGGACATCAGCGCCCATTCGCCATTGGCCAATTTTGTTTCAGGCCTTGGTAGGTCACTTATTATCACCAACAACAACTTCTGATGTGACAGGCCAAATATTTTAGGCGTTTATCATACCGACGACGTGGGCTATCTGTTTGCTGGAACAATGACGCCATTGGTAGCGGGACTGAACGATACCAGCCTCACTCAGGCATTCCGACAACAGTTTAACCACCTCTTCACGCAAGGGTTCGTCAAGCTTCAATCCTTTCACATTAGGACTTCATCTTTTTAAGACTCATCATGCGGAAGCGCATCTTGCACTTGGAAATATAAATAATTAATACTCTAACTTAATTTTGAAATTATTAAATAGTTAATTATTTACATGAGTATATGAGATATTGATACTTGAACTTTTGTCAAAAACCTCAGATGCTAATCCTACCTAAACGAAAGCCTGCCTCATACAGGTTAGAAAAGAAGGATTTTAACTCCACAGGCACGGTTTAGGAGATCCGTTTGATGCGATGAAGCAGAATTATCTGGAGCTGGGACAGGATCGGACGTGGCAGAAA
>LRSR01010313.1:0-24605 GCA_001579985.1 Hypsibius dujardini | reverse complement strand
TGTGTTACGATTTCCTCATTTTGGACCGATAGTCGAACCACGTGACTTCAAACTGAACCGTCGAGCCAGTGTGAGTCAATGTACGCGTCCAAGGCTTTGCTGTCATAGCCAGTGGTCCCGTATCGTTCCATTCCGGCTGTGAGCATTAACCGTCACTTCATTCCGCATCGATTACATTATCACTTCCTGTATTATCCTAAACTTGCGTTCGGCATTAAGTGCCGAAACAATGGTTCGAACTCAGGGGCTCCTTCAAACCCGGTAGCGGGAAGCTATTGGCAGCGGCTGACGTGACTGCCGGTCAGTCTGGCCGATTGATGATCGGCGATGCCCGTAGGACCTTCCCCCCCCCCACAGTTCCTTGAATGAAAAAAATTTTATTATGAATGGCTAAACGCGAATCTGTGACTGTTTTTTTTCAAGCCATGGGTATTAACAGCAATTGCAACATCTAGAAAAGAAACGCAGAACAAAATGAGCATGGAATTCTAATATTAATTGCATGTGCAGTGCGCACGCGCACAGCCACAAGTGCAATTTCGGAAAAATGTAGAAATCAGTAGATTCACAAAACGTTCTCCCTTTAGCAGCCATGCGTTGTCTCTACAGTAACATCCAGAAGAAAATGCTAAATGATTTTACGTGTTTCTTTTCAGACAGCTTCACAGATGAAAGCTGCACCGTGAACTAGAAATCAATCGTTTCATTCGTCACCTCTCGATGTGGAAATAATCGTTTTCTACATGGAGCACTGCCTTGTTGATTTTCTTTGCAAAATTTTCGCGGAATTTCTTTTGATTTTTACGTTGCGGTTTTCATGCGTTTCCCGTTTCCGGATGCACTTTATTTTCGTGAAACAAAATTGACGAACTCTGAAAAATTGAGGAGTCGGGAATTTTGTTTGTTTTCACTTTTCGGAGTATTTTTTCCTGACGAGGTTTCCTGGGCCAAAAAATCCAGTATTCCTCATCAGGAAGTGCTGTTTCAGCGCTGTTCACTTGATTTCCCGATCCGTCCGTTATTTTCTATAATCCCCTAAGGTATTTGGCACTTTAAAATGCGAAAAATCTGTTGAGCAGGCTTTGTGGTTGCTCTTCGGAAACCATTTTTGGTCCGCTGAATAGCGGGTAATTATGGATCGTGATTTGTTTTGCTTGATTGCTTTATTTGATTATTTTGGCATTATTTGATGCGTCGTAGGTTGGTTAGCTTGATTGGGCGATTGAATTGGTGTTGTAGTGTTATTTTTTTGAAATATTTCTTTTTTATTCTTTGGCTCGACTGCCCAGTCGATAAATTATCGAATTATTTTCATTCTTTTCGTATTAATTTCGTAACTAGCTTTGTTTGTGTACTTTTTTTCATTTATTTCACATACTAATTAACTACATCCGATTTTTTCAGTTTTGTTTATGAAACAACATTGTCTCAAACAACCGTGACGTCACGAAGCATGTCTCCCGCCACCGCCGCTGACGACGACAAGGCTCTGCTGAAACAGCTCGCCGCCATGATCGAGGACGAGAACCTCATCGTCACCTACAAGACCCTCAGCCGGCGCATGAGCCTGCCCGTCAATCGGTCCAAGGAGCTCCTCGCGCTCTACCTCGCCACCCTCCGCGCAAAATACCCCGGCGTGGTGACCGCCGTTTACACTCTCATCGCGCCTGTTACAGGTTAGCACTATTACTTGGGACAATTTTCAGATGTGGAACGCCGAATGTCTCCGTTTTAATTTTTTCTATTAGTACAATATTAGTGATGATTTTCAAATTTTATTTCGTGAGTGACTAAATAAAACTTTTGGCGAAATTTCAAAGTTGGGAAAACACTGGAAGATTTCATTTTCCTTTATTTTCATTGTGATAATGTCGGTTTATCGAAATGCAGTAAACATGATTGTTTTTACCATGTCCCATCACTAATTAAATTTGGAATCGATTAGCATCAGCCAAATATTTTTCGGATGTAAGGGGGCGGAGCTACTGACCTTTTTTAAAAGAGCCGAAAATTCCGAAAGCCGAAAATTCCTGGGCGCCATCAACATATTAGGTAATTAAAAAATGGCCTTTTTCGACCACCCACCTACTCAGATAATCAAAATTATACTGGTGGAAATGGAATCTTCCATTGTTCTCCCATTTTTCAAATTTGGTCAAAAAGGTATTTATTTAGTCAACCACGAAATAAATTTGGAAAATCATCACTAATACAAAAATTAAACGGAGACATTCTGCGATCCACATCTGAAAATTGTCCTAAGTCAACGTATGTTACTACTGTAGTAATATAAAGCAATAAATATACCAGTGTTATATTGTTTTAAATAATCTGAAACGATAGTCATTTGATTAAAAGTGAATACTGGAATTTTAATTTGCGGCCATGTTTTATTTGCTAAGCTGTGAAATATTTACATTTTTTATTAAATTTTTATTCAAGTGAAATTTCCAGTATATGAATTTGAGCGTCTATTTAAAATACTCAGTTTAAGGGAATGTTTTTATTTAAATAAAGGCCGAGGGAT
Organism: Hypsibius dujardini; assembly: GCA_001579985.1. NCBI lineage: Eukaryota > Metazoa > Tardigrada > Eutardigrada > Parachela > Hypsibiidae > Hypsibius > Hypsibius dujardini. Next base: position 22,078 of record LRSR01010313.1, on the reverse strand, counting down.
TCTAACATTTTCTTATTTTAATTTACTGTAGCCATTCCTGGCGACCCCTTGGGTCCGGAAGAGCAGATCATTCTCGTCCGAGACGTCAATCTATCTGAATGGCAGGCCAGGCTGCCGACGGCCGTGAAGCAAGTCTACTCGGTGCAGGCTATGGTAGTGGAGGACAGTGCGACTCTCCACATGGCGGACAACCCGGTGGATCAGGAAGCAGTCCGCGGGCTGCTCTCGACAACGGCCATTCAGTGCGACTATGTCGGGCCGCGGGGGAAGAGTGTCGTCGCAGCGAAGACGTCCTCATCGAGCAGCTTCACGGCCCCGACCATCAGTGGAAACGGGCTGAAGAAGCTGGAAGCAGACGCGGGTCATGTGATGGCGAAGATCGGCTTGTCGGTGGAGGCGTTGCAGGTCAATGATATTCAATAATATATTTTAATTGATTTATTTGCGTTTGAATACCGAAATAGAGGCGGGCATAATATTCTAAAACTGTCTTATTTATAGTTTCAATATCTCATTATGAATTTTAGCTCATTTATTAAGTCACACTTTAAATATCCAGATAAGGAAAATCAAAAAAGCTGTTCTTGAAAAGTAATGTTTTTCATTAACATACATTTTGTCTGAGAATTTAAATGTGTCTTCCTTTGAATTCCAGTGTGTGACATTTTAACGGCAGAGTACTCTGCAAAGCCATTTCTCAACAGGTGAAAGCGAAACCAGCGACAGTAGCACCTCCACCGGCAGCGCAGCCTGTCAAGAAGAAGTCCGCGGTGGCGTCGTGGGTAAAATCCGGCCCAGCCGGAATGGATCCGAAAAGGTCCGCCGCCGTGAAGAATATCTTCTCGGTGAAGAAGAAGGAAGCTAAGACGGCGGAGAAGCCGGCTGGGAATGAGGACGGGGACGACGACGAGGAAGACTTTTGGCCGAAGAAGGCAAAGGGTTCGGCGGTGAAGGCTGCCGTGAAGGACAGCGATGACGATGACGAAATGGAACCGAGTGGACCGACAGACAATGTGGTTGATGAAGATGTGGAGATGGAGTTGCCGGCGTCGAAGAATCAGACTATGATGTTGGCGGATTCCTCGGTGGAACAACAGCGGTCGCCGTCGCCGGAAGACGCACCAGTTGTGATTGTTCGCCGGAAGTCAATCAAGGCGGTGGTAATGGATTCGCATGAGGTTGGTGGTGTTTAGAAAATATTTTTTTGGTTTTGGTGATTTTAAACAAAAAATAATTTTTTAAAACCGGTGATATATTTTATTTTTACGTAAAACTATAATGACGAAAACACCATAATCAAAACTTCGCTCTTATGTATAACTTTCAGACTGATTTATTTTAAATATTTACGTTCTTTTATGCAAGGTGTGCTTGACGGTAAATCACCTACATGTCACATGTCAGCAGTATTGGATAAAAAGCTGATGTTTTAACCTTTTGTGTGTGAAATCCCAAAATTTATTTTTCTCAAACAGTAGATTCTTTTACTGATTAGGTAATAAATTATAATTTCAATAATAGTAATGTTGAAAATAATAGTAATTTTATTAGGTCGTAGTAAAGCGTTTATATTTTCTGTGTTCTGTCTCTCTGTTCAGGAAGAAGAAATTCCCGTCCCGGCGAAGAGAGTCGTCACCACCACATTCAACGCCCTGTCGAACGTCTCCAGCGACGAAGAGGAACAGGAGAAGCGAACCAAAAAGACGGCGCCGCCCCCGAAGAAGACCAAACTGACACAGCCCAAGAAATCTCTGGATTCCAACGACGACGGGGAGGAAGTCGTCTTGGCACCATCACCGTCTACTGGCAAACCGAAAGGTAAATGGGGCTTCGGCGTGGAGGAAGAAGATGAGGACGAATATCAGGACTCGGAACCGCGGAACGTCGTCATTTTCACACCGAAAACCCGTGCCGGCGGCGGCACCAAACGCGGGAAGAAGTTCACGACGACGGAGAGTGGTGAGGAAGAGGAAAGCCCGGCGGTTAAGACCAGAAAGCCTCGCAAAAAGGCCAAGTGGAATGACAGCGACGAGGAAGGCGACGGCGGTAAAGAGGAGGATGTGGTCCGGATGAGGACGCCCAGTCCGCAGCCGATGCGGCAGTATTTAGCCCCGGTGGCGGCGGCGTCTGCCACCACATCGGGCAAGCAACGGAAGCAGGTGATTAAGACGTCCATCGACGCAGAGGGTTATGAAGTGTCGGAGAAGGTCTGGGTGAATGTAGATTCGGGTGACGAAGAGGAAGTGGAGAACGCCGCGATTGACAAGGTTGCTGATCCGCCAAAGGAAGTGAAGAAGACGTCTGCTGGTGCTGCTTCGAAGCCAGCAGTGGCGGCTAAGACGGCGGGGAAGAAGGGATCTGCGACCGCCGCTGCTGCTGGAAAAGGGAAGGGAGCCCAGTCGTCAATTATGAGCTTTTTTAAAAAGGCCTAGTTTTTTCGGTCTTCCGGCGATTTGTTTTCCGTGTTTTTTTTCTAAGCGATTTTCCTCTTTTACGTTGCCTTTTCATTCGAGTAATCCCACCACGCGGATCAACAATGTTGGGGTGTTGTCTTAGCGTTGTCGAGTATGTATTTGGGAGAGTAACAAGCGCATTTGAAATTCGAAAGACATTGGTTTCTTATCATGTGGATGCGGGGCGGTCACTTGATTGATTGATTAGTTCGCTCGAATGACGCTGAATTTCTCACTCGGCTTTGTCTTGGCCCCATCGCTTACTTGAATTGAAATGACACTTCCATTCGAATAGGTCGATAAAGGCAACATACACGGTTGTTCTGACAAATTAGGGGCCAACATCATGGCGCAAAAGTCTGCAAGGAAGAACTTTGAAAGGAAACGGGAAGAGAGGTTGAACAAAACCGTAGTTAACTCCATTTCCATTTCCATTAAATTTTTTTACTAGTCTTTTCATATGAGCCAATACAGTTCCATTACACTGTCTTTCGATTGGAGTTGGAACTTCAAGCAAAACAACCGAGCTGACGCTCGCGGTTCGAATTCGGCCATTTCCATTCCCATTTCCAATAACTTTTTGACGGCTTTTCTCTCTGAGCCACGCAGTTCCATTCACACCGTCTTTTCATTGGAGTTGGAGCTTGGAGGAAGTATCAGCGCACTGAACACAGAGCCGATCGGTTCGTCGAGTTCGGCCAGACAGACAGCAGAGCGCCACAGAGAAAACTTGACGACCGCCCACTCCGCCTTCTGGTTGGCTGCGCGGTCTTAATCGGGCCGGCCGGCGTGTTCAGTGAAAGACAGAGCGGCAGGGAGGCATTGAGCAAAAATTTGCAGTCGGCCCGCTTGCCGCGTGGCGCGCGTGGGTGGCCCATACTCTAGACGGCTTCTTGCTGGCTCCATTCACTCGGCGGAAAACCCGGAATCCCAAAAAGACTGACTGACTCATCGGAAAAACCGGACAAATTTCCCGCTTCCTACGACGCCACCCGGTACGGGAATCTCCCATCAAACTCCAACCGGAAATCATCTTCCATTTCCATTGGCACTCTACTATCTGTAAGAATTGATTCTTTTTTTGTTGGGAAAAAATAATTGCGAGAACCAAGTTCAGAAATGTTTGTTTGTTTGCTATACACACGGCTATATTATAACGCTAACTCAGTTAATGCATTTATCTCGGTGAATGCATGGCTTTACGCACTTCACGGGATAAATGGCTTGACTCGGTGAGCACTATAATTTGGCCACATAGGTAGTTGCAACTGTATAACAAGTAACTTGTAAGTCGAACCCTGGATCGGATAGGAAGTGCAGTTAAATTTTGATGTTGATTTATTTATTTACTAGTTTAATTTTGTTAATGCAAAATTTTGCAAGCTTAATTTCAATGTCTATCTCATAGTGACTAGTACTATCGTATACTGTACGAGAAATGGCTCATGTCAATTAATTGATTTACATTCTGCCAATGGTACGTGCCTGTGAACTGTACGTCCGATCAATTGATTGATTGACTGCTCCCGAACTATGTGAGGGGACCTCACGATTGATGCTGAACAAGTCAAGTTTCTATTATATTTTATCCTCTTCTTCAGACATCATCAACAGCTGTGGAAGAATGGCTTCCAAGTACGGCGAAGAGGAAATGAGCGATGACGCCAGTTTAGGCCAAGAGCCCAGCGACGGGGGCGAAGACGTCGTCTCCCATCTCATTGCCTCCGAAGCTGAACCGATTTCTGGTAATGCCATTGCGAGAATATTTTAAGCAGTATATCTGTCCTATTTTTGCATGCCGATCTCTTTTTCTGTCTGCCTGCCTGCCTGCCTGTCTGTCTGTCTGTCTGTCTGTCTTTCTGCCTACCTGTTTACCTGTTTACCTGTCTACCTGTCTGTCTCCCTATCTATACGTCTGCATGTCTGTCTACTGTTTACATGTATTTATCGACACCACTGTCAGTTTCTTTATGTATGGGTGTATGTACATATTCCTTTGCGGGGAGATCGGTGTTACTTCATCTTCATATCCATCATTCCATTGTGCAGCCGGAATCGTGGTCAGTGGTGGTGGTAACTCCGGATCGTCCAGAAAACGTAAAAGCCTCCCGAACCACCACCATAATAACAACAATAACAATGAAGATGATGGAGGCTCCCAGTCGCCGTCGAAGCGAAAAGAATCCTGTGTCTGGCGCTTCTACGACCGCAACCTGGACAGGACGAAAAACTGCAAAATCTGCCAGAAAAACTTCTCTGCCAACACCGCGACCGGAGCGCTCCGCAAGCATCTCACTGCCCACTTTGGGGAGCAGACGGACAAGATCCTGTGCAGCGCCCAGACAGCCATGGAGGTTGGTGATGCTTTCGGTTGGCCCACTGGACAGGCAGGCACATATACAGACAAGTGGTAGACAGATAGACATGCCGACAGAAAGTCAGACAAGTAAATACAGGCAGGCAAATGCACACGCAGCGAGACAGATGGACTGTCGGACAAACTGACAGACAGACAGACCTCTAACTAGAAATAAAGAGACCTATACAGATAGAAACACAAAGGGACCTACCAAGAACTAAGACACCGACAGAATTGGCATGTGATGCTGTTAGATAAACTGAAAAGGAAGACATACTGACAGACAGACAGACAAAGGAAGAGTTACAGCCAGGCAGATAGATACTCAAAAGAAAGTTTGTTTATCAAACAGGTTCACTATAAGTGAAACAGACAGGAAGACCGACAGACAGGCACGCACACAGACAGACAGGAAGGCAGACAGACATATAGGTATCTAGACAGGCGACAGGAAGACCTATAGGCAGGCAGACAGACAAGAACACTGACTGGTAAAAAGAAAGTCAGAAAAAGAGGCATGCATACAATTAACAGGCAAATAGATTGACCGATATTCTACTTCACTGCTTTCAGTCTTTTTGCCTTCCTTGCAGGTCACAATCAGTCCATCCACCAATACGGTCATCGTCTCCGGTTTGCCGACCAGTGCGTCCTCCGAGGAAACCGCGGAAGTCATCACCACCACTCCCATTAGCCGACGCCGTGCTGCACCCTTGCCTCGGCTGGCACCTGCGCCGGTCATGTCTGCAGCCTCATCCATGTATCCACCCACCATGGGACCGGACGGACGAATCAAGCAACGCTACAAGAGCGCAGTGTGGGAACACTTCATCCGGCATGAGGACGGTCGGCCGGAGTGTATCCACTGTAATGTGATTTACTCAGCCACCGCGTCAACCAGTGGTCTGCGTCGACATGCCGAAACCCATGAGCAGCAACAGGCAGTGTTGCAGCAGCAATTGTCATTGAGTGAACCATCCTCGAGTCGACCGCTGAAGATGGCGCGTAACAAATTGGCTGCGGTGATGGCTGGTGGTAACGGTGCGCCTGCTAGTTTGCCGAATGGAGCGAAGACGGAGCCTCCTGTGCCTAGGCACGTATGAAATTGGGTTGCAATTTGATATGCAAATTGCAGACAGGCAGAAAGACAGACAGACAGACAGACAGACAGACAGACAGACAGACAGACAGACAGACTTGCAGCCCGACAGATAGACACGTAGACAGAGAAGCAGACATATGGGCAAACATTCTGGTAGACAGAAAGAGAAACCGACACATTTACAGACGTTTAGACTGATAAAATATAGGGAGCAATCGATCGTCAGACAGCCAGGCAGACAAACACGTAGACATTGACTGATAGAGAGAGGCCGTTAGACGGGCAGACAGATAGACATATGTTCACATAGACAGGATAAAGGAACTACGCAGACAAAGATATATTGTCTAGATATGTGAACAGTTACGTTGCGGATACTAGTATGAATACACGCTGATCTAAAGGCAAGCCAATTTACACTTTTTGCAGGCCTGCCAGGCCTTTTACCGCGCCGCCCCTGGTCGGAGAGGATAACTTCCTTAAACTGATCATTAGGGAGCACCTCCCCATGGCCGATGTGGCCCATCAGTTCGGTGTCGTTTACCGCGCGGCCACCGGGAAAGTGCCCGATGGAGACGCTTTGAATGCCAAGCTACGCCAGCTGTTTGTCCGCAAGAAGGACGAGGTGAAGAGTTACGTTCGCAATGCCGGTAATTAATTACTGATTCGACAAGTGTTTATTTTCCATCCCATGGCTGTTGAACTGATTTATTTCGTATTTTTTCACTACTTTGTCTTAGTGGGCAAGATCACGCTGTCGATGGAAATTTGGGAGTCGGCCAGCGGTCACGCCTACCTCCTTATCGCCGCTCACTTACTGACTGACACTTGGGACCCTGTTCGTTTCCTGCTAGACTGTCTGCTGATTTCGCCCGACGTCACGGAGGAAGTGGTCCGGGAGATGTTGATCGCCGTTTTGGAGGAGTATCAGTGTGTCGATAAAATCCTGGCTATTTCTACGATAGATGAGCAAACTGCCGCCCGGGTAGGCACAGCTGAGGCACTTGCCAGTAAAGCCGTCCATCTTTACCAGACCTACGTGGAACAGCATGGAGGTAATGCAACACCTGGAGTTATGCAAATGGTCTGTCTGTCGACTTGTCTGCCCGTCTGTCTGTCCAGTTTTTGGACTTTCCAGTCCTACTGTATGCCAATTCTTTCTTTCTCTGTCTGTCTGTCTGTCTGTCTGTCTGGGTGTCTGGATGTCTATCTGTTATCTGGTCTGTTTCTTTGTTTATTTGCCTGTCTATCTGTCTGTCTGTCTGTTTCTATGTCAGTTTTTGCATGTCTGCCTGTGTCTTTGCCTCCCGGTCAAGTTGTCTCTCTGGTTCGTTGTCTGACTGTTCTCTGTCTGTCTGTTTGCCTTGTTGTCTTGTCTAAGTATCCGTCTGTATGCATAGTAAGCATTTGCATATATATATGCCTGTTTACAGTAGCTATAGTACCGTGTCTAGCTGCAGTTTGGTGTGTGTGTGTCTGGGTATATCGCCTTGCGTCGATATGCATGCTCTCTATATTCCTTCATTTGCCTGCACCCCTTTCTGTTTATAATTCTGTTGGTATGTCTGAACGCTCATCACTGCTTTCATCTAATCTGTGTTTTTTCCAGGTCCAGAAGTCGCCAAAGTCAGCTGTATCGGCTCGGGTCTTGGTCATTGTGTGGAGCCGGCTCTGAACGTGGCCACCGAGCAGGTGGACAAGATCCGTCGTTTCCTGAAGGTCCTCCTTAACAACGGCAAATTCAGCGAACTACGCAACGAGGCGCACCTGTGTCTGTTGGACTATCACGAGTTGAAGCTCGACTCGCCGTCCGTGTGGACATCCACCGTGGCGATGCTGGACTCGGCGGTGAAAATGCGGGTGGTCATTGACAAGATCGTCGCACAACAGAACGAGGGTGTGTGTAATGCCGTCACACCGGACGACTGGATCGTGATGGAATTCGTGTTGGAACTGGTAAGACGCATCTCCGGGTGACTGACTGACTGATTGTACGGTCTCGCGGCCAACCGATTACTTAAACTCTTTAAATGTCTTTTTGCCTCGTCGATCTGTTTATTGGCTGCGTTGTTTGTCTGGCTAACTTGAGTTTGTTTGGGGTGTCCCTGTTACTGTCTACGAGTCTTAGACCACTGTCATCCTTGCCGTGTCTAAGATCGTTGTCGCTGCCCGTCCTCTTGTCTTTGCGGGTGGATCTTGATCTATCATTATGAAAGCTTATCCTGCCTGCATGCTGTGATCTGCGCATTTTCGCAACGTCTTTCTTGTTTGACCGTTCTTCGCTTGTCTGCCTTTTTGTGGCTGTGTTCTTTGTCGGTCTTTGTTTTTTTCTTGCCTTATCCTGTAACCTTACCTGGATGCTTGCGTCTGTTTGGATCGTCCTTGTTTTGGTTACGTTTGTTCATTTGTTCGTTTGTCTCCCTCAACCTGCCTGCGTTGTCTTCGTCTGGATGCCTTCACTGTCTACCTGCCTGCTTGTTTTTTTGTCTGTATGTCTGTTCACCTATATCGGTGCCTACGTCCGAGTTTGTCATGTCTGAACTTATTGGAAATATCTGTCTTCCCAGATCTTCGTTCTCCTCTTGTCTGTCTGCCTGACCCACCAAGTAATCCTTTTTCCTTTTTCGTTGGTCTTTTTTTGTCCTTATCTGCATTTTTTGTCTTCGTTCTTCTTGATATCTTTACCTGTTTACGGGTCTTGTCTTACTGCTTTCCATTTGCCTGAATGTTTTCTCTTCATTATACAGGCAAGTTAATCTCTCCGCCTGACTTCCTAATTCCTTTAGTTATTAATAGCTCATGCGACAAAATCGCTGTGACAAACTTTCAGGTCAGCAACTACCACCTCGCCGCTCAGGACGTCGGCAAGACCGATTACCCCGCCCTGTCCATCGCCCTTCCGCTGCTCGAGTTCCTCACGCTCAACCTCAAGACGCAGAAAGACCGGTCCGACATCCCTGCATGGGTGCGCAAACTCGCCAGCGATATGTTGCAGCGCACGGACGCGGTGCTGCGGTCCATCCAGACCGACGTCTACTACCACGGAACCATCCTCGATCCGCGGCACAAGCTCACCACCATCCCGGCCACGGTGAACCGGCACATCGTCGAGGATAGCCTCCGCGCCGCCTTCTCCCGCTATCTCATCCAGGCAAACGGGCCCACGCCGACTGTGGGCTCCCTTCCAGCTGGGGACACCGCTGGGATTACCGCTGCCCCGCTAACGAACGGAACAGGTAGAGTTGGCAAACCTGAATTAAACTGCCGTAATTAAAATTAAATTTTAATGGAATATTTTAGTGCGATTTTTTAGCTGCCCAAAATAAGTTACTTTTATTTTGTTTAAAGTCACTGCAGTCGAAATCGATATTTAAAAGTATTTTTTCTTTATTTAACTAAATAATAACTAAATAACTGACAGATTAAGTTTACAACAAAAATTATTGAATGACAGATTAATTTTAATTTTTTTTATATGCTTAAAAAAATTAGTCAGTAGACCAACCGAGTTTGGTTTTTGCCGTTCCTAGGAACCGGAGGGACGGCCACGACGACGGCCACCCCACCCTCCACGTCATCCGCGACCTACCGCGCCGGCTCGTTAATGTCGGCTATCCTGAAGAAAAACCAAGCCGCGACGGCGTCACTGCCGCAGCTGGACGAGCTGAATCAGTATTTGAACACGTCGGTGGAGGTGCCGGACGCGGATCCGCTGCGGTGGTGGGAGAACTACCGCAAGGTCTACCCCAATCTGGCGCAGATGGCGCGGGACTATCTGGCGATCCCGGCGACCGCGGTGCCGAGTCCGCAGTTGTTTGTCAAGGAGCGAGCCGCTGGCAAGTGGCGCAACCGTCTCGACGTGGAGGAGGTGTCGCTGTATGTGTGCCTCAAGTCGTGGGTCGACGTGGACTTTGGCCACGGCACTTCCACGCAGGCCGCCAATGTCATCACGATCAAACGCGAGACACGAGCGTGATTCCATGTCACCGGATCGTCAACGGGGGTTGTTTATTCCTGTTACGTTGCAGATCGGTTGGACTTTGTCCTGTTATCGTTTCCTTATTCCTGTTTGTGCTTTGTTCTCCCCTGCTGTACACTGTAGATATGTCTCATTAATGCTCAGTTACTCTATATATTTCTTGGTTACTGCACTGTAGCTCCGGCGTTCCCCGAATCGAAGGGGGTTCACACATACGTCCCCAGAAATACTACATTTTGAGAATTCGTGTAAATCGGCAGAAAACAACGGACGATGAGTAGTTCCAGACTACTGGTATCTCGGTCATATTGGCCGGAGGTTGATCGGGGCTGAGTAGTGGACCGTCTGACAGATTGACGGACGGATCGCGTAATTGGTGCTTGGTTATGTGAACAGCCGGTAGAAAATGGCGGATTGTTCGCCTGGGTGGCGAATGGTTGAGCGGACGGACGAGTCGACCGTGCATGAGACCAGGAACTCGTTTAGGGTCTTCCAAGTCGGAACCAGGACCCTTCATGATAGAACCAGGGAGCGGGCAAAGGGGCAAAAAGCATTTTTCTTCAAAATTGAAACCGAAATTCGGCCTATTGCTTCCGATAAATTTGAAACTTGTGAGGGTGTGGGGCTCTGATGACCAAGGCCCCCCCACTCGGATTTCAAAATGTATTCAAAAGCTATATTTCTTTCATCAAATTTAAACGAACGCAAGCTGCATCACAATCGATAGCTGAATTCTGCGCACATCTTAACCGGGTATCAAATTCGCTTTACCGCCGGCCATTCCATTCCGCCGTCACCGTAATAATAGTATGAGTTAATAAAAAAGCAACCAATAAAAAACACCATTTGGCGAAGAAAACCACATAAACTGTTGCTCACAAACAAACTGTTACAGTTAAAAAAAATGAAAAAATTCCCTTAAGCCTGGGGTGATTTATATGCACTCCAGCCGTGGAAGCACTTGGTGAACTTTTTCGATTCCTTTCCCTTCGCCGTGAGCAGCAGTTTCCGCGGACGGTCGGGCTGCTTGTTCCGCAGATTCTGCACGTACACCTGCGACAGAAACCGGAAAAGACCGTCAAACTCCGGAATTGCCAAATTTCGATATCAAAATTACCGGAAAACGGAATGGGCATACCTGGACACTCTTAAAGGCCAGCTTGATCTCCACCTCGCTGGACTTTTGCCCGACCCACAGGAAGACCTCCTCACCGTTGTCCAGAATCATGATGTCATCATCGGCCAAATCATCCTAGAATGAAACAAATGATGGCAGACATCGAATTACGAATTACGCTCGAGCTTACCTGACAGAAATCGGCGCATTTTTCCGACACGGTGAAGTAGCCCTTCTCGTTGGAGCATCGAAACAGCCGACTAAATTGCAGAAAGTCCGCATTCTGCATGGAAAAGAAAGACATCACACGTCTGAGGGAGAAAGAACTCGGGAAAGGATGCAGGAAGCAAAAGATGTGCGCTCACCGATTCGTAGGGCTTCTTGCCGCCCAGAGCGTTCCAGAAAAAGTTGTCCGGTTCTTGGCCTTCCTTCACAATCTGCATCGTGTAGTGATACTGAAAACAAGTAATACCCTTGACGGTTTACGGAATACCTGTCAGGCGATTTTGAGACAAGTCCGGTCACATACCTTTGTCATTTCCACGGCGATCTCATTGGCGAGCTGGACGTCTTCCTCCGCTGCCTTCGACCCGATCCAAAGGTAGATGATGCCGTTACTGGCAGACCGATCGAACGGCACGTTCAAAATATGGCTAAAGGGGCAAAAATTGATCTGTTAAAAATGTGACCCCTCGCAACCACTAATCTCCCAGACAGGCAAACATACAAAGAGACAGACATACACAAGCACAGGCAGGCAAGACAGATAGACAGCGAGGCAGACAAGCAGACAGTCAAACAGAGAGAACACCAAAGACGCTGCGAGACACATATACAGACAAACACAGGCAACCAAGACAGGCAGGCAGGCAAGCAAGCAGGCAGGTATAGGTACAAGAACCACCAGACCGCCGGCCGAAACGAAGGATTAAGCTAACCAAAACACCGAGTTCAGACTTGATCCTTTGGCGTCGATCTGTAATACCACGATTTCCAGTCAGTCATGCGGGATCAACGCATCGCACCAAAAACGTAACGTCAGTACCTCAATAGTACGTGCACAGACCAGCGAGTCGTTGATGCGCAACTGATACAACCGCGCCGGGGCAATTCTGCTGCGATCAATCGGCTCCTTTCGCTTGCCGCGGTGGATGACAAACTTGGACTTGAAATGCGAGAGGAACTTCAAATTCTCCTGTTGCTGGTGCATACGCACCACTTCCAGTGTGTTTTTGAACGTTTGCTCGAACTTCTTTTGCAGGCTAAAAACATATCCAAACAAACGTTGTCCCTTAATGAAGCACTCGATACAGCAGTCGCATCAGCGGGAACGAACCTGAAGGTGAACGTCAGCCATCCCATGTTGCTGGCGTCTCGGCCTTGCCAGAAGTAGACCGTGTGAATCTGTGTCTCTTCGGCCTCTTTTTCACCGCTGTCTTCGTCTCCGCTGCTCTCCTCTGCCGGCACCCAGTAGGTGCAGAGAAAAACGTAGCAGTCGCCACTGAAGAAATTTCCTGCAACACAAATATCGCACGATCAGATGAATGTGGCGAACAAACCGACCCTTTGAAATTCCACCAGATAGTCAGTCAACAACAGCAACAGGCCAACAGATGGAATGGCAGACAAACAGTCAAATAGACAGACAAACAGATAAACAGACCGACTGACAGGCAGACAGGCAGACAAACAGGCAGACTGACAAACAGACAGGCAGGCAAACAGACAGACTGACAGGCAGGCAGACAATAGAGAGACAGGCAGAGAGTTGAACTAGCAACCAAACATACTTTCAGACAGATAGAAAACAAGCCGAATAAAACATTTCTACTGACCAGGTTCTTTCTCAGGAAGACGAACAAATTTCTTCCCTTCAAGCACGAAAGCTTCCATACGATGTAGATCCTCATTAAATTCCTCAATGACTGCTTTCTATACAATGGTAAAGATATTTTTGTCAAAAACCAGGATCATTAGCACGAGATAAATTAAACAACACTCACAGCTTCCTCGCTTCCCATCGAGCCCTGTCGCGGCATGAACAGCGCCGTCAGATCGGTCTTGATTTGATCCTTTTCCAGGATCTTCTTCAGATCCACTCCGCGTCGGATGACACTCTCGGCCGTCCGGGTGAAATCGACAGCCATCACGTCATCCCATCCCTCGAACTTGGACTTGAAAATCTGGCTTTCCGTTCTGTACATTAATCCCGCAGACATTACATTAACATTTTATAATATAATTATAAATTAAACTCATAGATACTTTACAAATACAAACTTTACTTTACAAATAACCAGTTGTAATACTTAAAAATAATAACATGATTTGCTCAATATGTGAAACATGATTTTATGCACAACATCCAAATATTTTAAGCATGATTAATCAAGCAGTACGTAAAAGTAAATATTTATTTTAGATCATTAAAAATGTAATGAATCTATTAACTATAATCATCATTACGCTTTTCATAGCACATTATTCCACAACCAAACAAATTGTGCGAAGTCGGTACCATTGGCGTCTTACCCTTCCAATACCCGAGTGACCATGGCGAAATCCGGACGGGGAAGCATGTCGCACAGCTCCTGAGACAGTTTCAAGGCCGCAGCGCGAACCAGCCGAGCGGACTTTTTGCCGAACCACACAAAGACGTCCGCCCAGGTGTCCAGGATGTAGACGTTCTTACTCGAAAGCATCTCCGACTTCAAGTGTCCGTTTCGCACATCGACTGTACCGTTAATGACCAAGCAAAAGCGTTATCGTAGACGAAAACAAGGCTCGTTGTGCTCAGTGATATAAATTAGACGCACTTTGTGGCAACTCCAGGTAGCCCTTCCCCAAATGGACGGCATAGAGATGCGGTTCGGATGCGGTGAAGTCATCGGGAACGTGGTGCTGCAAGTAGACATCGATTTCATGACGCTGTGACCGAAATATTGTATTGACAGATATACAACAACAAAAAACCGAAATAAAGACGGCAGAGAGACGTACAAATCATGGGCAGGCGATCAGGCAAACACGGAGACAGTCCAACATACAGACAGACAGACAGACAGACAGACAGACAGACACTGTACTTTAGCATCCTCCATCCATGGCAATTCCGTTACACCCAACGCTTGAAAAAACTCTTGAGGTTCTTTGCGCTGATTGAAGACCAATATTTCGCTCAATCCTTTGCGTTCAATTTTGTTCACCTTCTCTGCCAGTAATCTACGGCAGGGAAACAGAGCTACCGAAACACTCTTCTGTGCAGTGATGGATGGGATAAGTCACTGACCTGACTTTCGAACGAGTGATGTTCTTGGACTTTAGACCAATCCAAACGTACAATTTCTTTCCCGCATCCAGAAAGAACACGTAGTGCGGATCCAGACTACGCGGCGACACTGCGACCTACAACAGCGAGAAATACTTCATTACTCATGAAAAGTGTTCAGCAAAATAAATATATGGATACTGTAAAACAAAATTTGGACTATACCGTTTCCAGCGTGAGAATTTTAGTGCCGTGAATGCGGTACAATCGTTTAGCCAAGCTCTGACATAACAAACCAACACAAATTTCAACTGAAGCAAGAAGATTCTGAAGAACAAAGTATTTCCATACGGTATCTTCCACAGTGTAGAACCCGCTGGCAGTCCTTCCACCTGGATAAAGAACTCAAAAATTGTGCTAATGGAGAAAGTTGTACTGCTTGATTTAAGGCAATACCTTCGATGTAGATCAATCCATGAGGGAATAGACTGATGAAATTTTCTTCCTCTTCGTTTTGTTCTTGTCGCTCGGTGCGGCACTCGGCTCCCAGGTAATTCCGCAGGTTGACAGCATGAATCGCAGCGCAAGCTCTCTTGTCAAGCTACGCAGAAATGCACCAAATCAGACAGCAAACAAGCAGAAGACAAGTACGTTTATGACAGGCACAGACAAACAGACAAACAGACAGACAAACAGACAGATAAACAGACAGTTAAACAGACAGACAGACAAACAGACAGCCAAACATGCAGACAAGCAGACAGGCGGGCAGGCAGGCAGACAAACAGACAGGCAGACAGGCAGACAAGCAGACAGGCAGACAGGCAGACAGGCAGGCAGGCAGGCAGATAGGCAGGTAAACCAACAAAAGGATCAATGTTCTCAATAAAAAACTAGACAAAAACACATACCGTAGCTTTCGCACCGATCCAGAAAAAGATCTGATAGTTCAGATTATCGCCTGAGCCTGCCTCCGCATAGGTACGGAGTATGATGTAGCAGTCAGCTTCGTAAAATTTCCCGATTAGCGCTGGAGAGAAAGTTGCAATTATCAAGCATGGTATCAACAGCAACAGCTCAGTAAAAGTCAGGCCGGACGTACCATTATCAATCTGATTGGGGACGAAGTTTTCAATTTCCCAGCAAGACAGGCCTAAATCGAGAAGGAACGAAATGGATCAACAATTTGATGGAAGGCAAAACTAATACCTTCTCTCTGTCCAGTGTCTTCGTCGAAGAATTCGCTGTAATCCAGTTGAGGCTTCTCAACAATGTCAGCTGGCTTTCGAATTCTGCAACAGGGAGGTTCATATAATGAACTGCACGCACAATCGAAATAAAAAATAAGACAGATAGACAAACAGAAAAGTAGCCATGTATATATATCGAGAGAGAAAGACGGACAGACAGGCATACAGATAGACAGCCAAGGGGACAGACCGACCGGGAGTCAGACAGACAGAAAGACAGACAGACAGATAAACAGACGAACAGACAGACATACATACAGACAAACAGACAGAGATATAGAAAGACAAACAGGCGGACATGCAGACAAACAGACAGAAACAAAGTAGAGACAGGCACAAATGGACAGACAGTGAGACGGACAGACGACACGTACTTTACAGGCTCCCGCTCCAGTACATCGTGAGATCCCCGTCTGGTTTTATCTTTAACCAAATCCTTCATGCCTTTCAAGACCTGCCCCGCACCCTCCTCATCGTCGGCCTGATTTGCCCGACGAGCCAATCTAATTTTTCTCCCCACAGGGTCTTTTGCCGGAACTGTGAACAAGGATCACAGCTGATTCACCGCTGCTCCACAACACATCAACCGCGTCCAGGCTCGCAAGCCTCATACCTGGTGATGGCGAGCTCTGGTGCACCGTATTTCCAGCCAGTCTCATCTGGTGGTTTAACGAGAAGTCGATGTTGTAAAATGCCAAGCCGGCGCCCTTTTGCAGGTCAGCCGGTTTAGGCGGTACTACCAAGTCGGGATTTCCGGCCAAATCCAGTTCCTAAAATCAGTCAGTACTAACAGGTTATGTTGTGTCGTTTAATATGAAACAAGTAGAACCACTAGTGAAAGATACAACCATGCCTCACCTCGAGATCACCCAAAAGGTGAACGGCGTCCGGTAGGGTCACCAATAGGTTGTTTCGCAGTACTAATCGTTTTAATTTCCCACATCTAGGAAGCAGAATAGGTTTAGATGGATAGACGATCGCCTGCTTGAGAATGACTACATCAACTCGATTATCTGGCAATCAATTCACCTTCATAATTATTTGTCTGATCTGACCATATCGATCCAATCAATCTTCCAGAGTGACTGTATACCTGTCTGTATGTATGTGTGGCTGTAGGTCTATCTGTATGCACGTATGCCTGCCTGTCTGTCTGTCTGTCTGTTTGTCTGTCTGTTTGTCTGTCTGTTTGTCTGTCTGTTTTGTCTGTCTGTCCACCGCTTGTCTGTCAATTGCTTTCTGTCTATCTGTCGGCCTATCGGCCTGTCTGCCAACTAGTCTGCCTACTTGCCTACCCTAGAATCACATGTCTGTGTAAATACAAAGTATTTTACCTAATTACCGCCTGCCTGCTATCCCGTGTCAGGTTTGAATCAGGGTCATTTACACAGCCCATACCTTAAAAGGCCTTCCGGGACCATCTCAATACGATTGTCAGCAGCCAGAAACACCTCGAGATTTTCCAGACGCCCCACAGATGGCGGGATGCCATTGAAGTCCAACTGGTTATCGTTCACATACAGACGACGCAGGGCGGAACAAGTCGGCAAGGATTGCTGCAAAATGCAATACTAATTCATTGGACGGACTTTCAAAGCATTATCCAATCATACAGGAAGAGCTTTGAGACGGTTACTGGAGACGTTCAGCGTCTGCAGTTGATGCCAACCGTCTGCAAGAAAGAAATATAGAATCAAGTGGATGCAATACGGGAAAGTTTCACATCTTACCGGGAACATCGAAGTCAGTTAAGAGGTTCTTGCTCAGATTCAACCTCCGCAGTTGGATGACATTGTACACACAGTCGGGCACGCGAGTCAGTTCGTTCTCGGACAAGTCAATTTCTACAATAAGGAAAAATGGACAGGAAGTCAGATAATGGATTATTAAGTTTGTGGTGCAAGAGCGTACGACAATGTAACTCTCACCTTCGAGAGTCGGAATCATCTCCAGACTCGGTGGCAAGTTTGTTTGATTGCGTTTGGTATTGCGCAAATTCAGTACGTTCAAGTTTACCAAAGATGGAAGCTGCCTACAAATTCCAAACAGGGATTATAGATCCAAAAATTAAAATGCTATTTGGATCGATTAAATGTTTCCTTACCGGAACTGAAAATGCATCAACGGGTTGTTGCTCAAATTCAATGTCTGTAGGTTGATCAAACGCCGAAGCTGCGGCGGCAGAGATTCTGGAAAATGAAAGCAACCGGGAATGTAATATAACAGTGCCCGTGTGCTTGCCTGTCTGCATGTGTGTCTATGTGTCTGTCTGTCTGTCTGTCTGTCTGTCTGTCTGTCTGTCTGTGTGTCTGCCTGCCTGCCTGTCTGCCTGCCTGCCTGTCTACCGGTCTATCTTTGATCTTCAACTGCTAGGAAAGCTCAATGAAGGCGAGTCGGATGCACGCACACTACTTGTTTAATAAATATCGATAAGTACGACTGGATGTAGGAAAAGAATGGGATAGGTAGTCACGCATCCTTTTTACCTAGTTTGTTGTTGCTCAGATCCAGGTGCATTAAGCCGGTCAAGTTGAGAAACACTTGAGTCGGAACTGCCTCGATACTGCAGGGAAGAAAAGAAATTTAGCTTCCGATTCAACCTGAGAGCTCATCGAGAAAAAACGCGAACCTGTTGTGGCTCAAGTTCAACACAATCAGCGTTTTCACATTGTCCAGATCGTCCGGCACGCGAGTCAGTTCGTTGTGACTCAAATCCTACAAGAGAACACGGCATGCATTTCTGGCGTCAAGCTAGTGATGACTGAAAAACTTAAAATACTTTTTCGAAAAAAGAAACGAAAAAATGGTTATATAAAAAGGTGCAAAAATTAATTATTTAAATTAATCGCAAAATCATACTTTTATTGCACACTTTCTTATTGAAAGCTCAGAAGAAGCAATATTTAATATCCTAACTAAATTTTGTAAATATAATGTATAATAATGTATAAAATATAATTGCAATGTTTCTAAATGTCGTTTTGGAAAGATTTCAGTATCTTTTGAACCAATTTAGACAACACTATACAGTATTACATACAAGAATGGACAGTTCTTCCAGCTCGAAGAGATCTTTCGGTACTTGGTTGGTTTGTATTTTGTTGTAACGTGCGTTGAGTGTGCGTAGCGATGGCATCTTCCGGAACATAGCCGTGTTGGAGTCCAGCCCCGGCAGACTATTCCGTGCCAGCGTCAGATGTTCCTACCGGTCGACACAAAATCAATCAATCAACAAACAGCTCGATAACACTGTCCCTTACATATTCACGGCGAACAATTCAAGGGCAAACCGGTTCAAAGACTCACAAGTCGAGTCAATTCATTAATATTATTAGTAAAGAACACAAAGAAATTGAATGCCCAATTCGTCCAACTTAGTAATTGGGAACAAGTACAGTTGCATCACTGGCTGTACTACAAGCAATTAATCAATCAATCAATATATAGGTGACCATATCAAATCCAAATGCGTAATGTCAGTTAATCAAGCAATCAAGCAGCACATGTCGCCAACCGCTAATCAATCAATCCATTAGAGACCGGAACGCATATTTTGAGAACGCACTAGCTTGCCCAGTTTTGACAATTCACTCGGCATTTCCTCCAGGATGGTTCGGTTCAGGCGAAGCCACCGCAGGCCCACCATCTCCTCCACCGCCTTTGGGAACATATCCTACACAGCGTAGAAACGCAAAACAAATGTTAAAAAAGGATGAAAAGTACACACATAGTCAGAATGTCTGCTTCACCGAGTCAAGCCCTTCAACTCGATCAGTGCCTTGCTTCATGCACTAACCGAGTTAAATAACTTGACTCGGTCAGTCCACCATTTTGATCATGTGTGTATCAGTAAGAACATTGCATTCTATAGCTCATCTGGCTTGTATGAAACCTTCCTCCATTATCCACTAACCTGGAAGTCGTTGCGGGAGAAATCAATGCCCCGTACAAACGGCAGCACGCCCGTGGAGGCCATTGTTTTTTACGAAGGTAATTTAATTAATTAACTACTCCAATCCACCACAGCGAAAAAAATCTAGGCTAACTCCACAAGTCACAGTCGCCAAATTTCGACTACCCATTCATTCCGCAACACAAACTGAATTTATATGGATAAAAAATGGCTGCAAACAGGCAATATACCCGTTGCGGGATGCGGATCCCAAAGAGGGATGAAAAATTTACATAAAAACCAAATTCAACTGTTGACTACCGTTCGTTCTAACGCCTAACAATCGGTTGTGTAGGCGAGTTTGTTCGCACATTTCAGCGATCTTGTTCCAGCTAGGAACCGACGAAAAGGAACAAGACACACCCCCGTCCGCAATGGTGTGGAGAGTGCGCAATGACACCCACCCAGTGGCGTCGACGCCGATCTTTTCAGCATGCCTCCGTCAAAGGTAAATTAATTAAATTAACTATTTACGGATGCAAATTGATTTTTAATCCAAAACCAGAAAAATAAAAAGAGTTTGAGTGATAGATTTTAAGGAAATGCCACTGCGCAAGATAGGATTTGTGAAGGACGGTGTCGGTGTTGTCTTTAGGCGCTTTCCCTGTCAGTGCCATTGAATGGGGCGAGTCTGCAACAGCTGATGCAAAAGTTGCAGCAGTTGTCTCCGTCTTTTCTTCCTTCTCTCTTCTCGCTCTCGCTCGCATCCTTGTTCCCACTCTTGCACAAAATCAAATCCTCACAGCCAACAAAAATGTCGATTAAGAAGATCCACGCACGTCAGATTTTCGACTCGCGCGGCAATCCGACCGTGGAGGTGGACCTGACCACCGACAAGGGAGTTTTCCGTGCGGCCGTGCCGAGCGGTGCTTCCACCGGCATCTACGAAGGTGAGCACGCCTCCCTTCAACGCATCTCCAAGAGTTTTTGATGGAGAAATAGAAAGTATTAAAAAGAAATTTATCTGTGTTTCAGCGGTGGAGCTGCGGGATGAGGATAAGAGCCATTATCTGGGCAAGGGAGTCTCCAAGGTATGGCATTATTTATTTATTTAATTATTTATTTATTTCACTATTTATTTATTTAAATTGTCAGTTTTTGGTGTAGGGTGCTGAATGTTTTTAATCTAACCGATTTTGGTAAATTTAATTTTTTTTATAAAACTGAAGAATTTTAAAAATGGGTCCTTGATTAGTTCGTTATTTATTTCTTTTATTACTTTTTGTACTTAAATGTCACAGATCCTGATGTGATTCGCTTCCTCGCATACTAGGAAGCTTTTTAAATTTCAGGCCAGTTTTGTTTAATTAGGGGATATGTGGTTAGGATTTTGTGAGTAACATACGGGGGAGATATTGTTATCGTCAATGTTCAAGGTCAAGTACACCCTACGCACCAGACAGGGAAATACCACGAGTTTATTGCGTGCACTCGAGTTTCTTGCATTGGTTGTTGCTTGATTGATTACTTCACATGTCTGATTCAGAAATTCGAGCACTGTGGTCCGACTTGCAACCCTTTCTTTGAACCTTTCCGTTCACCAATCACGGGGCGCATTGCTAGATTCACTGATTGTTCGGATTGATGTCCGGTCCGAGTTCGAACCGTGAATGGTCATTGCACTCGAGTTTCTGGCATTGGTTGTTGCTTGATTGATTACTTCACATGTCTGATTCAGAAATTCGAGCACTGCGGTCCGACTTGCAACCGTTTCTGTGAACCCTTTCGTTCACCAATCACGGGGTGCATTGCTAGATTCACTGATTGTTTGGATTGATGTCCGGTCCGAGTTTGAACCGTGAATGGTCATTCTAGAACATCTCTTCCGGTCTGATTGTGGTTTGAAATTCATATAAAATATGGAGAAGTGTATTTATCTAGAAATGATTATATTATAATTATTAAAAGAAGTACTTATATTTTTGGAATTCGTAAATTGCAAGATTTCTAACAAACACATTATATATATATTGTATAACATAATTACACTGTATTACATTAAAGTATATGTTGTAAAATATTTTCTCATTTTTAAATTGTAAGATTTGTAACTAAAACAATTACGTTGTTGCATAGTATAATTATTGCGGTAATTAAAAAATTATAATTTAACATATATCTAATTTAAAATGAAATAATGTATTAATTTGGTGAGTCCGATGACGGCGGTCTTTTTTAATTGTAAAATTAAAATAAAGTATAGTTTTGGTTATGCTTTTGTTCGTTATGATTTATAATTTATGAGAAGGTGTATTTTATTTAACTCGAATACTTCCTGTTCGACCATTGAAAGCATATTTTGTTGTGTTGGGCAATAATAATTTGTTCTTCTATAGGCGATCAAGAATGTCAATGAGGAAATCGCGCCGAAACTGATCGCTAAGAATTTTAACGTCACCCAGCAGAAGGAGATTGATCAGTTCATGATCGAGCTGGACGGGACAAAGAACAAGGGCCGACTCGGCGCGAACGCCATCCTCGGTGTCTCCATGGCCCTGACGAAGGCCGCGGCGGCGGAGAAGGGCGTCCCGTTGTACCGCTACCTGGCCGAGCTGGCCGGCAACAAGAACCTCGTCCTGCCGGTGCCGTCGTTCAACG
>LRSR01010311.1:0-11819 GCA_001579985.1 Hypsibius dujardini | reverse complement strand
ATATATAATACTATATTTTTAATGATACTATAATAAGTATAGTATTATATATAAAAATTATTATATTATAGTAATATTATAATAAAAATTATAAAAGTTATAATAGAAATCCTGTAATATTTACTCCACTTGGAATTGTCGCGAACACTTGGCATTACCAACCTGTAAGAAAGATTTGAGGTTGCCCGCTTCGGTGTGCTCATAGACCGCCCATTTTGGGGCGCCCTGTGTTGCACGGCACATCCCGAGGCACTGCACCACGTTGGGATGTCGGTTCAGCTTGCTGTACATGTGGAACTCATCGTTGAACTCATCGGCGTCCCGCGACTGCAGCGCCTTCACCGCCACATAGGCCACGGGGCTGTCGCTCATGTGCGCGGTGAAGACGTCACCAAACTGCCCACGCCCGATCTTCTGCAGATGGAGCAGCTGCCGACGGGAAAGGTGACTACCTAAGGATGACAAAAAGTTAAATTAATCACCGAAATAATCTTTTTGATTTTAAAACACTTTCTGGAAAAGAAACTGTCATTAATCACCTTTTTACTTTTACAGTTTTTAGTTTTAAAACAACTAAGGTAAGAGTTTTAGTTATTAAAAAACCAACAATTCAATTCAATAAGTGGGAAATTCAATGAAATAATTGTTCTCCACTAAAACTAAACTAAGCGGGAGGAATAAAATATCTGACATGAAGTACTGTGCAAGTACTTTTTTTTATTATTAATAGTATTTTAGCTAAGTTTGTTTTATTATTTTTTCATTAAAAATTAAGGTAAACGTTTTAGATCAAACAATTGATAAATGAGAAATTAAAGAAAGTAACTAATTCCCATTGAAACTAAACTACACGGTAGGTGTAAAATAACTAAAATAAAAATCATGCGAAACTACTGTAATTGTTTTGAATTAAAGATATTCAGTTTATTTATTTTTTATTACTGTTTAATTAATTTAGTCAAAATTATTAAATTCTCTTAACTGCAAGCAACTATAATTATAACACTAACTTGAATCTTTATTAACTAAAACTTTTAGCTTAGTGCTTTTACAAAACCAAAAACAAATTTAAAAAATTAGTCACAATTACAATAGTTTTTCCATCCACATGCCTACCTCCATTGAGAGCACTGGAGTAGGCGGAGCTGGTATTGGGCGAATGCCGAGGGTCGTCACTGCCCGTGGTCAAGTGGGCGGCCTCGTAGAGATGGGTGGGGTTAACGCGACTGTTGTTTGTTCTTTTTCCCGAAGAGCTGCTCTGTCGTTCGTATTGGGTGTAGGGGACGGAAGCGAGGCTCGGGGGATGAAGAGGGTAATGATGGTGGTGTGAGGGTAGGAGAATAGTGGATTCCGGGACAGAGTAGGTGGTAGGTAGGATGGACGGCGGAGGAGGGGGCGGGGGCTCGACCAAAAGAACGGTAAGCGGGCTGGCTTCGGGTTCGCCGGCTTTGCGGGAGCGTTTGCGTTTGCAGTAGACGATGAGACCGACCACGAGGAGAATGTAGCCTGACGCGAAGCTGAATGTAATAATGATGGTTTGGACGACGGAGGAGACGCTTTCCAGCTGGACAGTCAGCTCCATCTAGAATAAGGAAGGATAGTTAGCACTTTTTCTGAAAAACAATCACATTTTCGCTGTTTCCTAAAAATCACGAAAAATGCCCGTTTCAGCACGAATTATTAAGTCAACATGTCTTTGTTCTCATATACTTGCAAACACATTTCAGATATACTGGCAGGCAGAAAGTACAATGATGGCTCTAATTCAACCATCTGATCCTATGACCGTTTGTTCGATTGTCTGTCTGTCTGTCTTTCTGTCTGTCTGTCTGTCTTTCTGTCTGTCTGTCTGTCTCTGTCTGTCTGTCTGTCTGTCTGTCTGTCTGTCGTCTGTTTGTTTGTCTATCTGTTTGGCTGTCTGTCGCACTATACTCGCCCCTCCTTGGACATTATTGTATTCAACTCACGTACCTCTTCGCGTTTAAAGCCTCCCTTATTGCCTACTGTGCACCCATACCGGCCCTCGTCCACCGGCCGGATGTTCTCATTATACAACGACCCATTCTCCAGCTGTCGCCAACGCGACCCATCAACCCGCGGAATTGTCTGCCCTTCTTTGTCCCAGCTAACAGTCGGCTTGGGATCACCGTCTGCTGAGCATTCCAGCAGAAGCGACCGCTTCTCGTAGACCTTCGTGTCCACCGGTCGCACCAGGAATCGCGGTGAGACCACCACTTCAACGCGAGCCGTCGCGTTGATCTGCTCACTTCTTGTGCTGGCCGTGCAGACATACCTAGAGATAAAAAGGGTAAATCAGTCAAACACGAACTTGGTCACTGAAAGTTTTCCGAATATATTTTATTATTCTTAACCTTAAACATAGCTAGCATCAAACTAAAAGTTTTAGATATTCAAGATTTAGGAATTATTATATTAAAATTAAATGCAAAATCGAATTAAATCGAATCGAATCGAACTTTTCACTACACAACACGCTGCTTGTTTATTCCTCGATCTGCTTGAACGTGTGATACTCTTTCAAATTCTATCTTTCTCCGCATGCAAATAATCAATTGGTGTTGTTTTTATTTGGGAACTTCAATTTATCAAATAGAGAAAAAAGGGGAAAAAATACTGGAAAATCTTTCAGCTTTTCAGCCAAAACTTTAAGTAAAAAAAAATTTAAATTTTTTTTCACAATTTAACAACTAAAACAAAATATCATTACTATACGCTTCGGTGGCCTAGCAGAAACTTATTTCAAATATTTCGACAGAAAAAAAATTTAAATTGTTTCTCACAATCTTCTTGAGTTTTCTTCAATAAAAAGCTAATTACTCTTTAATTTTATTCGTTTTTACAATCCATAAACATACCCGCCCTCGTCGGTTTTCCGCACGCCGTCAAACACCAGCGTCCCATCCGACTCGGCCCTCACATGGTTCGGCAGACCGCCCCGCCCTTCTTTAGTCCACTTGACACGAACAGTTTCCGTAGCATGAGCTCGACAGTTGATTTTCGCTTTGGTCGCAAGTTCCAGATGCTGATTCAACGGTTTCGCCGTGAAACGAAGTCGTTCGCGGACCACCACGGAGGAGATCTCGGAGTAGACAGGGTCGAAGCCCTGCGTGATGATCTGACAGCGGTAATTGCCAGAGTCCTCCGCGGCGACGGAGGCGTTGACCAAGAGCTGACTGGTAGAACCGTCGCGGTTGCCGATGATCTTGTGTCGGGCACTGGATTCCACCCGGATGTATTGAGTGCTGTTGTGGCGGCTTCGCATCCAGTTGACGCTGGTCAGCGGACCAGGTGAACCCTTGAAGGCGCAGAACAGTTGAAACGGCTTCTCTTCGTCCACGCTGACGGAGGACTCGGGCTCCTGGGAGATGTCCGGAAGAACTGCGGGAAAAGAAATGACTTGGAGAAATGTGTTCATGCACATCCACGAATTCCCGTTTACTTCTTTCTTTTTAAAACAATTAATTTATAATTATAATTATTAGTTATTCGAGAATATCCTTGTACTAATATTTTATTTTTTAGACACATTTTTCTAGACGAGCACCATGAACATTATACATTCTCCTTTTTAGATAATGGTTTGTTGATCTACATTAAAGAATTGAATAAATAGTAAACTTAGATAAAGAGAAATAATTTGAACTCATTTAAGAATTCATCTTGTATATTCGATCACGGCTAGGCCGCTTCATACAGTGTAAATGGGTCACAATAATAGTGTTTTATCAACTTGTATGTACACGTTCAAGACCTTAGTCCCTAGGATGTCCCATCGTGATTAACTTACTCGTGACGATGAGGCTGACGGTGTATTCCTCCACGGAGCCGTAGCCGTTGTGCGCACGGCACGTGTACTCCCCTGCGTGACTCGGCTGGACACTTTCGATCAGCCAGAATGAACTGTCTGAAACGAGCTCTTTCCGGCTATTGACCCACGTGATGACCGGCGGCGGCTGCGCTTCCGGCTTGGCACGGCAAAAGACCTCCAGCGTCGCGCCAGCGCGAAGAACGTACCGGTTGTTCACCGGGATGGGGAAGAAACTTTTCGCGGAGATCTCCGGGCGGACTAAAAGTAAGCCAAGGCGAAACAACCCGTGAGAATAGCATGAGAAGAGTGCAAAATTTTTTACCAACTACCATTTTACAGTAGTTTACTAAAATTAGGCCTTCTCTGTTAAACTTTTCGTCACCAAGGATTTCATTTAGTTCTACGTACTTTATAATATAAAAAGACAAACAATAAGCACGCCAGCTGCGATTTTGTTTTTCTACATGATCCTAGTTTTACAGACAAAAAAACCTTACCAACGATTTTGAGATACACGAGGTAGCCCAATGTCGGTCTCTCCACCAGCTCCTCTTCGTCTCGGACCGCGCCCGCGCAGCGGAACGAGCCGGCATCTTTGGCCTGAACCCGCGGAAAATATAACGTCCCGTTGGGGAAGATGACGTGGCCCTTGGTGGTGTTCTTCATGGGCGCCTCGTCGTTCCCGTGGTAGAACCACTCCACTCTGCGAGCATTCTCATAGACACAGTCAAAGTGCGCTGCGCTCCCTTTCTGCACGATCAAATCCTGCGGCAGGACCCGCACATTCGCCACGTCCGGCCGGGCAATGGTCAAGGGGAAGTTCCTCGCACTGACTCTCGGCTCGTCCTCGCCCAGCCGGATCTCGCAGGAGTAGATTCCGTTATCATGCACCGAAAGCGGCTCGATGGTCAGCGTGTGTTCCGCCTCGTCCACGACAATCCGCAAGTCCGGAGAGACCTGAATGATAAAAAATTGGAAAACAAAATTAAAGTTTGTTCAATTGCTAGTTTCTATTCTGTTTAAAATTAGTATACTGAAATATTTTTCAGTTTGCTAAAATTGTTTTTAGCCGAGACGGCCGAGACTGATTGAGGAGAGATTTGATCTCAGAAAGTGTACTTTGTTGAAAAGTTTCAGAAACAGTAAAAGAAACTGAATCACATCGGAAGGAACAATGTGCGTGGCGAATGTGATAGATAATCGTGTACTTCAAATTCCTTACTGGATCAAATGGGTTAAATTTTGGACTGCCGTGCAGCGGCAATAAGTTTTGGATTGTTCAGTCGGTTTGTCTCTTTTCCACACACAAATTTAGCGAATTTAGCGGCAAGTGCGGATGGTATTCTGCATATACTTTTCTGCTTTGTTCGAAATTTTTGCGAGTCAAATTTTTGCGAGAATTCAGTCGACGCTTCATTTATTCAGTAAGTATTCAGTCGATTGGACAGCGTAACTGTTTTTTTTATACATATGAGGAAATAAAATATGTTCTGCACCGTTGGTGCGGTACGTGTTACAATATGTATATACTGTACTGCCACGATTTTAAGGGTGGGTTAAGCCCCGCCTCCGTCACACACGCCTGTGTGCTGAGTGAGCACACACACTCACACACACACAGTTGTGCACACCCGGTGTAAAAAACCCACCCTTATAATCGTGGCAGTACAGTATGTATTTTAGCGAGCTCTCACGATAGTTCATTATTAGTTTGAAGACTAGATCATTTCTCAATTTCTCAATTTCTCAATTGTCTGAGCTTCCTGTAGAAATTGTCTTTACGGAAAATTCCAGTTTTCCAAAAGATCAGATTATATTGTAATTTTGTTTGCTGTAGAAATCTTTTTAATTTCTTCAAATTCCTTGACTAAAAAATAAGCCAAATAAAGGCCAGACAGCTTTAAAAAAACTGATATTTTATTTCAAAAACAAAACTAAAAATTAGTGAAATAAATTATTTTGATTTTCTTCCAAATAAAACAGCAAATAATATTGGTTTTGTTCTCACCTGCTGTGTTTAGTTTTTAGTCAGCTTAGCAATAGGCCCACTACGTATCAAGAATGTGTACTTGTCTAAAAACTTAAGGCAAAACAAAAACTGAGCAGTTCTATAAAAACCTTACTTTTTACTTTAAAAACTTAACTACAGATTATTTATTTTTTGTTGTTTTTATTTTGATTATCTTTTCACGAAATGACGCGGCAAAAAAATGTAATTTTGTTTTTAACTCGTTTTCGTTTTCCTTTCCATCATTTATAGGAGTACCTGTACGCTGTTCCGGTACCACTTGACATGATACCCGCTCCCTTCGACGACGCATTTCAGTTTCAAAGCGTTGCTTTCGTTGATGATTCCCGGGGTCTTCGGGGCGAGTACGGCGACCTTGGCGGACGGTCCGACCCAGCTGATGCGCAGATCCGCCAGCGAGGACGCGGTGGTGAAGCCGGAGGAGGTGTTGAGGGCGACGCACTGATACTGCCCGGTATCGCGACCGCGGTGGACCTGTGCGAACACGAGGG
The DNA here is from genome assembly GCA_001579985.1 of Hypsibius dujardini. Lineage (NCBI taxonomy): Eukaryota > Metazoa > Tardigrada > Eutardigrada > Parachela > Hypsibiidae > Hypsibius > Hypsibius dujardini. The sequence continues at coordinate 5,470 of LRSR01010311.1, read as the reverse complement.
TGGAGCGGTTTTGGTATCGTCTCGCGGTGTTTTCAATGAGTTTGTTGTTGAACATCCAATGGTAGACGATGTGTTGCTCCACGGAGACCTGGCATGTCAGTTGGAGGAATTGCCCGTCCAGCACCAGGTCAGGGAATCTCGGGTGGTGGCTGAAGTAGAAGTCGTCGGTGGCGTGGACTCTGGCGTCCTCATCTATGATAATTAATAAGTTGAAAAGATTGTTGTTAAACAGAATAAAAAAATGTTATAACGAACAGATTGAATTGTTAATTTAAAAAGATAATAATTAACTGTAAAATAACAGGCGCTTTATTACTTGTGAATAAATTAAAAATATTGTCCTTAAATGTAAATTAAAAAAATGTTCTTGTTATGTGATTCAAGGGACAAATATTTTTATGTAAAATAAAGAGATTTGTTCTGTTAAACGGGAAGTGCGAATATTTAGGGTAATGAATAAAATAACCGCGAAACACGGTCGGCTACCTGTGTGGTTACTCATTTACGATAGTCAAATGAAGTAAAATGCGATAATATCCATTTTTGTAAAGAATATAATCGTAACACCCTTCCGGAAATGACCCAGAGCGAAGCGACTCGTAAAACTCTGCGACGGACCCGTTGACTGATTTATCAATCCTGTTCCGTGTGGCGTGCTCGGCTGGACGGTCAAGCACGACGGACTGCCAGCAGTCCGCCGGCAGCCGGACCATAAAACTTGTCCTTATAGGCCTCATTAACCCTTCTCTCTCTCTCTCTCTCTTTCTCTCTCTCTCTTTCTCTGATCATGGAGTCGTCCTATTTCCTTCCCTCAATTGTCAGCTCTCCTCAACTCAAACACAATAACAATTGACTGATTTACAACGTTGCGCCGCAGTTTACGCCGACCGGAAATCAATCCCAATAATAGATGTACACACATCCCTCAGATCTTGTGGTATTAATTACGGACATTATTAAAATAATAATACATTACCGTCAGAATTTTCCAAATTTTGCAGTGCACATTCATTGCAATAAAGCTTAATTATCTTCAAAAACTTGCATACCAATAACTGAAACTTTGTAAATTTTCTCTCAATAATGTAATTATACATTAGCAATTGGTATGATTATGTATATAGATAGAAGTAATCCCGTACATTTATATTTTACTGTAAACGCAAATTCCTCGTACTGAAGAATATTTATGCCGCAACACTCAATGCAATTTTCTAAGCAGCTTTCTACCATCGACTGAGGCACTTGTATTTACTACTCTTCTTCTGCTGTTAAAATTGCGTAAAAATGAAAAGTCAATTGTAACATCTTAAACTGGCTTTTCATCTTGAATTTATTGAAATTATTTATAATATTAAACCTATATTTTTATATTATAAATTAAAATTAGCAACACTACTTGGTGACAAAAAATTGTTTTGCCGTAAAGGTAAAAAAGTACTTTTTTGCCTTTTTGCCTTTTTGCCAAAATAAAAGCTGTTAATTAAACGTCATAACCTGGTGTTTTTGTGTAAGTACTAGTACAGCATAAAAAAGAATGCTAACCTAGGCAAAGCAAAAAGTAGACCACCACCATGACTGACGCAGGCAAGAGTCGTCCATTCAATAAACATCCCATTATTCCGGCGCACATTCCTTCTGCGAGCGCGAATCAGTGCGGCGAGGGAATTGTGTCGATCAACAGCGAGCAGAGGCAGACCACACCAAATATTTGGCACACCAGATATTTCCCAAATATTTGCAATTGCAATCCACCGAAACGAAGAGGAGACACACACACCGCGTATACAAAGATATGATGAAAGGATTGGATGTGCACGCACACCGAAGATGATGAGCAGTCGCAATGCAACTACCGTACAGTCAAGAGCATCGTAAAGCAGTCAAACATCCATCAAGTGAATTATCATAAAGCACGAAAACCTGTTTATATGGAGACTCCGCAATGCCGTATGAAAATCCACTTCATAATTCCATCAAACGAAATACGCGCAAAAAATTCCTTCGCACTTTATGCTCAATTCAAATCCAGATTGGGACAAGCAAATATACCGGGTCAGAAATAATCTGAAAACATGGCCAAAACTCAGGATATGATGAGGCCATCATCACAGCATCGGATTCGGAAAGAGAGTGAGAGAGAGGGGGAAGCGAAAATATTGATTGCGCTTTCCGCCGATCTTTTCTCTCTCGTTCAGCGATGAAAATGGACAGTTGGCTGGACTCCCTTCTCACTCACTCGCTAATGGGCACGTCCGTCACAGGGACAGACAGCCACAGACACAGCCACAGACACAGACACGGCCTGGGGTGCAGTGCATGTTAATGGGCAGTTTTGATGGAAGCCAGACAGACAGACTGGTCAGTCAGTGGACAGTTTGTGTTGCAAGGTTTGTATTAAGAGTAGACTGAGAGAAGACTGAGAGCGTAGAGAAGAGGACAGGATAGAGCCACTTAGCAGAATGATCCAATGCAGCCGGAGAAAACGCTTTGCTCGACGTCCATCATCAGTCCCCAGTGGTAGGGAAGGACTGATAAGGGCTTCGCGGGTATGAATGTTTGGATGATCAAAAGTGAAGGGAGGGAGGAAAGAGAGAGAGAGAGAGGCGAGACGGAAATCAGGCAAGCAGAACGCTTTGTTCTCTCTGCGTAATCTGCGTAGAGATATCTGTTTATAGCATTCGCCGATAAGAATACCCCCTCCCCCCCCCACCGCCCCACGAGATCGTGCCGAGTCAGGGCTGAAGGAGCTACGTAGAGACCGTTCTAACGAGGCAGGAGTTAAAACTCAAAATACTGAGTGTGATGGGGAAATGGGTTTTCAGATGACGAAGGTATTTTATAAATACATAAGAAAATAGCTTATTTTTTGTCAGGGATTTCTTCGTGTTTTCTCGCATATTTTGCCAAAAAAATTTGTACGAGTATCCAGTGAGGTAAAACAAACTGCTACGTTCATTTATTATGCTTTATGCTTCTTCACTTTAATCACACACAAAAAATGCAGTTACCGGTACAGGATCCTATCCTTTTTCAACAATTAATATTCATTTTTAGGGATCTTGTTTGATTCACCCGGCAGACCGAGTCCCGAGGCCCGTACTGAATCACCATGTTTCCTGCATGTCCAATGCTCGAACATTCCACGTTTCTTTTTCGAAACTTCTAGGCTGGGCGTGGCGAGTCTGATAGAGGTATGGGGGGGGGCGGTTCAAGTGGGACCAGAGGGAGACAAACGACGCAGAGGTATAAATCAACGTCGAAATGAGGGAGACATGTTCTCTGCTTTGCGTGCACGGATGAAAACAGCCGAAGCCGGAATTGACTTCACTTCACCTCGTGGTGGATCGTTGATCTCCCGCTGCGAAGTGAAAGGCACGAATCTCGGCTGTCAATTGTCCTTTCGCCCCATTGTCTGTCTGTCGTACGTTTTCGGATGAAAGCATGTGAAAGGCAGTTTGGTAGGCGGAAAGAAACTGCCGCCGAAATATGCTACATAGGATAATATGGCCAGACACAGGTGACGTCGTGACGGACATAATGGGTGATGCCCACCAGTTTGGTAGGGAGAAGCTAGCCTTTGCTTAGTCTAGATAACGAAATTTAATACGGTTATACATTACAATAAGCAGAATGAATTTTGAACGGACAAAGTTTGAATGTATAGATGAACGTTGCTTGAAATTTCCAATTACGTTTGTAACAGCTCAACGAAGAAACGAACGAAAGCAAGTGATACTCGAAATAATTATGCCTTGTAAAAACAATGGATGACGGCCGAAGAATGAGATGGTTCACAGTTAACTTAAAGCTTGAACGTGGCCTCTTCCGTAGGACTTCAACAAAGGGACATGGCGGTGGCTGGGAAGAGAAGCCCATGCTATTCCACCTTCAGGTGCTTCTATGTGTCTAACAGTTCAAACGCCTCGCGTCCGGTTCATCGCAATCATTAAACGGATATGGCGGTGGATCAGGCGAGAATCCGAGGTTATCTCCATGCAGGATAAAAGCAGCAAGGATGCGCAAGAGACAAGGTCGCATAGTCCGGTAATCGGCTGTTCGGAGATCCTCGATTTTGTCCAGCCGGGACTGCCCGTTACTCGTCTGCTCCAAGCTACTGCAAATGACGAGGTTAGCTTGGACTTACTTGGAGTTCAACCATTTAAAGCCGCAATACGGAAGGGCTAAGGGCATATCTGTTCATCAGCCTGTTCATGTGGCTGTTTGTTTTTGGGATTGCCCAAATGTCTGTTTGCCTGTCTGATTTGACTATCTCTGCCTGACTATCGGATTTGACTGTTTTACTGTCAATGAGTCTCTGTCTGCCATCTTCCCTGCCCGCTTGCTAACCAATCTCCTTCGTTCGTTATACGTCAACTTATCAAACCTTGCCAATAAGAAACCTGCAGCGGCAAACTCGTGATAGATATTTGGCAGCAATGGTGCATATCGTCCGACCCAGTCTTGTTGAGCCTCCCCCGGATACGGCCAAAGAAAAGCATCCAGGCTATGCGTCACGGTGTCCTCAATCAGGTCAATCTCCAGTCGTGGGATCAAAACAACAAATGTGAATTGTGTTCGCACTCCAGAAAACCACTGTTGACCGCCAAACACCGAAAGAGTAACAAGTGTATTCACGTAAGTGAGGGTGGTCAACAGAGGGAACCCCGGCGCCCTGGTCATACTTCCCCATGGTTCGGCCCACAGAATGCGACTCATCCAGTTCCTCGTGCTGCCTTCGGCTTTGATTAAAATTTCGCTCCTCCACAGAACAATACGCTGCACTTGAGTGCAAAACATTCCGATGCGATGGATAATCGAGGCAATCACCAACAAAAAATCACCACGATTACCACTGAAGATGATGGCGCGAACATGCTCGCCCATGAGGCCGTTCCGACGGAAGGCCTGCAGGTTAGCCGAACTTTCCGGACAGTCTTCTCCCGGGCGGATTAGACTGCATCGAGTTCGTTTTCGCCGCGTCTTGGAGTCTTTGGAGGTGATGAAGAGGCAAGAGTCATCCACGATGGCGACTTCGTTAACGTCTTTCCGGCTGACGAGATGCTGCCAATAATGACAGGTTCTAAAGCAAGAAGCGAATACACACGCATTTATTAAATACGGATTTAATAACTTTTTCATTGGGATTAGTTTTGTTCAAATTAACTTGCTTTGAATTTAATGAAATTTGCAGTACACTGTACTAAACACACTTAACTAAATCCAGTGGTAAACTATTTAAATACAAAATTTTACTTTACTTAAAGGAAGAGGAACATTCTCAGTATTTAAAATAAGATTTTGAATAAATATCTGAAGTAAATTTAGCGATTTTACATAGATATATGCTTCTAAATGTCGATTTTTACAATATTGTAACTTAAAATAAAAAAAATATTTTAGTTGAAATGGAAAGCTGCTTTTGAACCATACAAAATATTTTTCAAGTGCGTTTAGACAATACTAATAG
>LRSR01010310.1:0-10099 GCA_001579985.1 Hypsibius dujardini | reverse complement strand
AGTGAAGACGACGTTGACGGCAATCTGTTGGCGGGATGCGTCGGAAATGTACGTGTCGTACTCGAGTTTGACGTTTTTGTCCTCGGTGAGGAGCGTGAAGCGGGAGAGGGGCGCTTCCTCGACGGCGGGAGAGCCGTTACCGCTGATGGCTTCCAGTTCCATGCTGAAGGCTTCCTCGTAGCCGGTCTTGTCGACAATCTCCGGCACATCATCCACCAGTTCCTCCTCTGCGGAATGTGAGCGCAATTTCGATCGCGATTTCTTCTTCTTTTTCTCCTTGGACTCTTTGGCAGCTTTCTTCTCGGCTGATGAGGTCGGACGTTTCACTTCGAGAGTGTTCGGTCGGTCTGCTGCCTTTTCTTTTGGCTGGTTGTCTTGTGTCAGCCAGAAGCTCAAGTCATCGGCACCGGTTGTGTTTCGGTCTTCAACGACGTGTGGGGTTTGAGGATGTTCTTCTTGGACGACCACGGGAGCACCGGCGCTGTCTGGCTCCTCTGCCATGCTGATCAGTGAGACTTCTTGCGCAGCCTTTTTGCTGCTCTTCTTGGATGTTCCATCCTTCTTCTTCTTCCCTGTCTTTTCTAAAGCGTCTTCTTCCGTTTTTGCTTTACTCTTCCGTGATTTTTTCTCGCCGTCTTCCCGGTGTTTCTTCTTCTTCGTGGTCTTCTCCTCCACGACCTACGACAAAAAATAGCGTAAAACCATCTGCCCTGTCTAACTCTTTATCCGGTAGAATATTTCCAAGTCTCTATGTCAGCTTGCTTCACATCCGATTTTTCGACCAGTTTGATGGTTTCTCTGATTCTATAACTGTCTGTCGGTATTTTTATTACCAGTCCGTGTGTTTATCCGCCCGCCTTACGAATGTGTAAGTATCGAACTGACTGACTGACTGACTGACTGACTGACTGACTGACTGACTGACTGACTGACTGACTGACTGACTGACTGACTGACTGACTGGCTGACTGACTGACTGACTGACTGACTGACTGACTGACTGACTGACTGACTGGCTGACTGACTGACTGACTGGCTGACTGACTGACTGACTGACTGACTAACTGACTGACTGAGACTGATTAACGGTCTGAATGGCTGGCTGGCTGCTCTTACAGTACTTAACCGTCTGATTGTATGACTGATTTAACTTCCTGCCAGTGTCTGCCTGACTATCTGGCTACCAATCCGTCCATTTGTCTGACTGCCAGTTTCTCCGTCTGCACGCCGTTCTGATTGTCTGTTCTGCTCTGCTCATCCGTTCGTTCGTTCGCGCCTCTGTCTCTATTCGGTTCTAAATCACATCACAAGATACTTTTGACGTTGGATCGCTTACCGGATCCACCGCTGTCTGTGAGGTGACTTGGCGGTGTGCGGAGACCGGAAGGCGCTCATCGATACGCAGTGGCGACTGCACATCAATATTCAATGACTTGTACGGGTCATTCTCATCACTGTGAGCATCATCCGAAAACGTAGCTCCCTCCGGCATCTCTCCCAAGTCCCGATTAACAACATGTGTGGTCACGCCCCCTTCATCGTCACTGTCCTTCTTATCCTTCTTCGACTTCTTTTTGTCCTTCTTTACAGACGGTTTGTCTTTCTTCTGCTGCCGCAGGTATCTCTCGCTGGAGGTCAGTCCAGCAATACCGTTAACATCGTCTGACACGTCTTTCGGCGTATCCGGACTGGAAAAGACGTTACTGGAAGTTCTTCGGCTGCCTTTAGAGGAAGGCTTGATGTAATAAGGATTGCTGGCTTGCTCGACCAATCGCTGATTGCGAATATCTTGCAACTCCTTCTCAGACAACTCCGGACGCGACGGAGTAGTTCTGCCCTCGGAGTTCTCCTCCTACAGAATGAAAAAGCAAAGTTCGAAACTGAGTCAAATTAGCACGGCTGATTGAGAGGTCACGTACATGAGTAAAGCCTTTTGTTCTGGCGGATTTTGTGAACAGGACCGGGGACTGGACTCTTCGATCGTCCTCCTCGTCCGACTCTTCTTCACTGGTCTCTTTCTTCTCCGCGACCGGTTCGTTAATCCACGCGTCTAAGTCGAGCCCATCCGGAACGGGAACTTTCTTCTGAGCTTGCGGCGCTACGGGATTGAGTTCGCCGGCATAGAAGGCCTGAAGAGCGCCCGCCACCTTGCCGCCGTCTTCCTGGTGTTTCAAGACGAGTTGAATGATTTGAAGCAACGCCGACGCCTGTAAAACCCAACAAAAAAAGATGGAATCAAAATATTCGGAGAGGGAATGGAACAGAGCGTCCACCACACGAGACCACGCGCAACTTACGCGCTCCTGGACTTCCAGCTCAGAGCTGTTGACAAACATTCCCAATCGGTCCACCAAGACCCTCCCGACCGCTCGAATCGTTTCACCTTCCTCTTCAGCCTCGGCCTTAACCATCACTTTACTGCACAGCTTGCCGATGTTCTGCACAAACACCGCCTGTATGTGCGGTGGGAAGCTCGTGACTTTGCTGCGGAGCATCGCTTCCATCGTGTCGCGCGGATCGATGAGATGCCTGCGAATCAGACGAAGCGATTAATAAAGATAGCTCAGCAGAAACGGCGTCTAAGAAAAGATCGTTTTCAAATCAGATTATCACATACTCGGAAAATTCTCCACAAATCCAGGCAGCTGACAGTAAGACCTCGTGAAGCGTGCTGCCGTGGGCACTCAACGGCAGCTTGTGAGCATTTTCAAGCAGGATTGCCTGAAAAGCGAAATAATGGAATCAACAGGATAATAGAGAGGAAGAAAAGAGAGAAGATAAAAAGCCGAACTGAGAAACCGGAAACAAGCAGACCGACGGCAGCTCACCATTTGCTGGACTGTAAAATGGCGAATGGATGAGACACGAACAGCCACATCCAGCAGTTGAGCTGCAATCTGCTCCCCATGATGCGTGCCTTCCATTTTCGTCAAGTCCACCAGAACACTCACATACCTAGCAAAAAACAATAGCACATAAACATAATGTGAGCAAAAGGTAAACCCTTGATCAGAAGCAACGAATTACCATTCGAAATCAACCACATGCTGGAAATTGTTCTGCGAACAGATGAAGATAATCTTCGTTAGCAATTCATCCCGATAGCCCGATCCCTCCGCCTTCTCCATATGATCCATCAATTTCTTGACGATGTCCATCAGTGTCTTCTTATTGACCATCCCATACAGCAGGTCCAATGCTCGCAATCGGATACTCTCATCTCTGTCGTCCAGACACTGCAGGATCAAGTCCTTAAGCGAGAGAACACTCTTGGGATGTGCCTGGAGGATCTTCGACATAGCCAGCAATCCGAGGTACTTCAAATTCTGATCGGAATCCTCGATCAAAATCCGCAGCTTCTGTACGCACAGCTGAATCGAGGCCGTGTGATCCGGTAAGCCGGAGGCCACGGACAGGAGCACAGCAATCACCGTGTTGATGCATTCGTACAGCAGCGACATGGCCGATGTTGAATGGATTAGCGTCGTAAGTGGTTCAATCAGCTTCTTGCCCAGCCGCGGCTCCAACGGCGTCAGCGCACCGAAAAGCTTGATGATCTTGATTAGCATCCAGTTGTTGGAAGAGTTGGTCATTAGTTTGAAGAAAGTCGGCGCCAGGGCGAGGTAGTTCTTGGGGTGCTTACGTGCCAGCTCACAGATGACGTTCACGGCCGCGGATTGGACGCCTGGATCGGGATCCTCCAGTTTTTCTTTCAGGCGAGCGAAACAGGGCCTCAAAGCATCGGGGTACCTAAAATCAAGTATCCACTGTTGATTTTGGCATAAGAACTACAGTGTCCATCTATTCTTGCAGCGTGTCTATCTTCCTATCTTTCTGTTCTGTCTGTCTGTCTGTCTGTCTGTCTGTCTGTCTGTCTGTCTGTCTGTCTTTCTGTCTGTCTGTCTATGTATTTATCTGACAGACCGCTTGTCTTCGCGTCTGGCTTTCGGTCCTCTCAGTCAGTCTGCCGATTTGTCTCGTGTCTAACACTCACCGCAAAAACACCTTATACATGAGTAACACCGCTCGCTTCCGGACATATGCCTTCGATGAAGTCATTAACGACATGGCATCGTTGGCCAAGTCGCGGGCTAAATCGTTGGAAATGAAGCAGGCTAATCCGCCGAGGGCGATACTAGCGTCGTACAAATTCGACGAGGTAATGTCCTTCCTAATCATATTGGTAGTCAGCATCAAAACGTCGGTCTCATCCGAGAAGGTTTGCGCCGCAGCCAGGTAGCCCACCCGTTTGCAGGTGAATTTCGTCGAGCTCATCACCTCGATTATGTTGAAGGCCGCCCAGGAGATGTCATAGCCTAGCATCTGCAGATAGGCCAGCTTCTCGATGGCGTTGGTCTTGACGGCAATGTTGTCCTGCTTCAGCTCTAGCTTGATCTCGTCCATACATTGGGCGATATAACGGGCCTACACAAAAGTGAAAACATTGAGAGTTTAAATGCACTAACTTTCAGGCAGAGCAGGAATATCCCTGTAATGTCCCACCTGTAAAATACAGGTGGAACGAAGAAAACATTCAATCAATCAATGAACCAATCGAAAGTCAATTTAATGATCAGTATATCGTCTCCAGTCTGTCTACACACACACAAAAACGATATGACCAGGTTGTCGTCAATCATTATTCTGAAAAAGTCATAACCGAATAATCAATCAGCCAAATACCTGCAAATGAAATTCCATAAGCGAAAAAGGCGATGCTCTCTTCGTTTGCTATAAACTAATGGAGCGTGCTTCGTATGTGATATGCTTTTCAAACCAAACTTCAATCAATGAATTGAGCGATTCCATGAAATACCAACCCACTAGGCCACCTGATCAAACATTCAATCAATCAATCAATCAATCAATCAAACATTCAATCAATCAATCAATAAATTGAGCGATTCCATTAAATACCAACCCACAAGGCCACCTGCCCAAAGCCTCCAAAACATGCTGCAAAATCGTACCTCATTATCGCGATTGTTCCTGATGCCCCTGACCAGATCCGTCAGGCTCTTATCGAATAGCCGCTCAATGTTCCCCTTGACTTTACGGAGGGCCATTTCCGAAGTGCAGCACAGGAAAAGGATGCAGTGTGCAGATCAGCCCCGAGGACGCAATCAACACCCACCACCCAGCGCGTAATTCACCCCTTCATTCAGCCTGGCATCAATTATACAGGTGGCAGGCCCTCCAGAAATGAGGAGAGGAAGAGAGAGAGAGAGTAATAGTAAGAATCTGGAATAGACGAAACAATACGGTATTATGATGATGATCCCACATTCTCACACATATGTTGGCACTGGTGGCGTGAAAATCAGGGAGACTATTCGTGAGACGGGAGACTATTCGTGAGACGGGAGACTATTCGTGAGACGAGAGACTATTCGTGAGACGGGAGACTATTCGTGAGACGGGAGACTATTCGTGAGACGGGAGACTATTCGTGAGACGAGAGACTATTCGTGAGACGAGAGACTATTCGTGAAACGGGATGACAGCAGCAGCTTCTTTTCGGCCAAGCTAAAAAAATCAATAACTCACCACGCAGACCAATCGAGGGATGCAATAACGCAGCTCAGCTATCCCTTTTCCAGAATCGCCTCGTTGTGATTAATCGGTTGATCCAGATTTCCTTTAATTTCTATAAAAATCCTCCGACTGCTGAAAACTGAGTTTGCATATTTTTTGCAGGCATCTGCTACGAAATTATTCCACGTTGGCCCTGTACAGGGTCCAGGTTAAAATAAGGCCATTTTCAATGGAGAAAGTGGCTAATTGTGATAGATCCACAAACGCATGGCTGTTAACCAATCTCTAAGCATTATTCCCCTAAGGTAAATAGCAAGGTTTCTAAAGTAGCTGCCTCAATGTTACGTACATTCGTCGATTGATTCGTTGATTAATGAATTTTTAAACTCAAGCAATGCACCACACGGCCCACCACACGGCCCACCACACGGCCTACCACACGGCCTACCACACGGCCCACCACACGGCCCACCACACGGCCCACCACACGGCCCACACCACGGCCCACACCACGGCCCACACCATGGCCCACACCAACTGAATTGGCCTAGATTGATCTATGGATTGGACTCAAGAACCTCTTCGGAAAACACATGAAAGAATGAAATCGCCTCCATATCTTGTCACAGAATATACAAGAAAAGAGTCGGAAGTAAAATAGCAGAATCGCACAGACGCGACAGTTGAAATATGCTCAACAATTACGTCTTCTGCGCTGCTTTCGGCGCTGCCACATCTTCCAATGTCCTCGTGAATGAAATTTTAATCTTGATAACAGAAACAAATCGCGACTGTGAAATCGGATCCAAATCGTCGCGCAACGGCTCCAGCTCATCCGTCATCTCCACACTGCCGGTCGTCGGGGACAGTTCCAGCAGATCGCCGCCGAAATCCGACTGCAGCTGCAGCGCCAAATTAACCGCCCTGTTAACAGCTGCCCCCATGCCGTGCAGGGTAACCTCACGGCATCCCGAGGCTTCCAGCAGCTTTTTACACTTTTGCATTTGCGCTCGGAAGGGCGTCTTCAGGGTGAGGTAGACGTCGCCGGGCCCCTTCGGGAAGCGTCGTGGTAAATGACTGATTAACTGATATTCCGCCGGGTCGTAAGCCAATTTAGAGGTGCGCCGCGCTGCAGTGTCCGGATTCGAAGGATGCGAGGTCCGCGGAGCTGCTCCAGGTCCGGTGTAGGGGTTTCCGCGGCTGTTCCCCCGTTTGTTGGCGTGATGGTTGCGATTACTACTATTGTTCGGTCGTCGCTGCTCCGTCGTGCCGGGTCCCGGTGACGCACTCATCTTCCGCAGGTCTGTTTGTTTAATTCTTACAGATAGACTCGACCACTGTGCGAAAATTTCAAGCAGGGCCGCTTGAGTTCCTAAAAGGACAGGAGTTACTAGCTATTGTACTATGTAAAAGTATTATTGTTGCACGAACAGAAAAACGTGAGATATTTTGCAGCACAATACCTCAATCAACCGACGAACGGAACGGTAACAATCCCGTACCGCAGAATTTATCCCGACTGTCGAGCTGAGATTCGATAATTCGATAAATCTCTTGGGATAAAGAAATAATAGATCAGTGGTTCAGAAGTCAGGGCCAATTGAATATATTTATTGAACTGTGAAATCTTCCTCAGCCAAAAAGCCAGATTCGTGAAAAGCGTCACGACTCAGGAGTCACTTAAGACAAATTATGTTTCTTCGAATTGAATCAGACAATCAAGCAAGCAATCGATGATAGTCTGGATTGTGTGCAATGCGCAATGATCGGTGCAACCATTCGTGCAATGCGCAGTGTTGTGGTTCTCTCTTGTGTTTCGTCTCTCTCGTGTGACGCTCGACGCCTCGACTTAAGACTCTTCAGCTATTCCTGGCAATCGTTGTCTCTCCTAAACTGCAATAACGTCGCAGAGATTGTTGTTTCTGTAATTCTGGTTCAATAGAAAAATTTATCTAATTAACTAAAGATATCTTACCAGCATTAAAGATGCCTCCTGTTAGTGCCAACACGCGTCACGGAAACGGTAAAGGAAGCAAAATTATTTATTACAAATCAATCAATCAATCAATCACCAGTTCGAATTTTGGATTTTTCTCACCATCTCTTTATTTAGCTTCGGGTAGTTCGCTCCTGTCCAGCGCCAGAGACTCCACCGCACGGACATCCCCCGAACTCAGCATAATGCCTCGGCGGCTCTTCAGCTCACCCGACACGGCGGACAAGGATGCGGACGCCGCGTCGTATTCCAGTGACCCCGAAGAGATTGAGTCCCGCATGAAACGTCCCGGACCGATGGGCCGCGTATTACCCCCCACCGCCGCCGACGTCGCAGCGATGGACGAAAAAGAGTATCTCAACCTGATGGCGGAGCTGCGAGCCACCGCGGACAAAATCCTGCGTGAGGATGAATGGAAGTTTCGCTCGTCTGACCTGATTTTGGGATTCAGAGACTGATCCTCCCTGGGGAGAAGTGTAAAATATCATCTCGTTATACTTTTGTTTTTCTTGCGTACCATTTATTTGTCCTAGTTTTAACTGAAAGCAAAAGAAATTTGTTTGCTTTTTCATTATTTATTATGTACAGCTACATGAACATGTTCTATATGCACAGGCCTAATGCAGTGGACTGCGTTTGGTTGATTGTTTGATTAGCACAAAAGCCAATATGCACAGGCCTAATGCAGTGGAATGCGTTGGGTTGATTGTTTGATTAGCACAAAAGCCAAAATGAATCCCGAGCGGACAGAGAAAGTTTCTTATTGTGTTCCTTCTCAGAGTGCATGGACACTGCAATCATCCTCTGAAGTGACACATGACATCTCCGGAGCAGCCCAATACAGTCAACTACAAGATTGAGTACATTGGAGGGTCCGGGGAATGGGCAAAAGGGGCGTTGCAGGAGTGCTTCTCAAACAATCGAACAATCAACCACCTGACCACCCCTTCTGCCCATACCCCGGACCCTCCAGTGTACTCAGCCACCTGACCACCCCATGCTCTGCCCCTTTTGTCCATACCCCGGACTCTCCACTGGAGGGTCCAGGGTATGGGCAAAAGGGGCGTTGCAGGGGTGCTTCTCAAATAATCGAACAATCAACCACCTGACCGCCCCCTGCTCCGCCCCTTTTGCCCATACCCCGGACCGGAGTGTACTCAGTCTTGTCATTGATTGTACATGTACTGTGTACCACATGCCATAACTAGTAGGGAACGCAGAATTCCAGTTGAAGAGATTACAGCGAAGATTAAGATTCCAACACCAAGATTTAGCTAAAAGAGATTCAATTTAAAGGCAGGTTTCTTCATCCTACTATTCTGAGGGGGCGTTTACTAGTAAAATGGTACACGCACTCGGAACGTGGACTATGCTCGAAACGAAAGAACTTTCCACCAGAAAGATTTCTCCGGACATTGGCACTATACTTTCTCGAAATCCGACATCAGACCCCAATGGTCACTGGCGTAACGCTGAGAATGAGGAACTTTGTCGATGCCAGCGAACCCGAAGAATTTGAATCTCAGCTGTTGCTGCTGACTCGGACGTAGATACAGCCGGTCGAAACGGCACCGGGGTTTGCCATGGGAAATCAAGGCGCCGGCGTTGACATTTGTGGCACAATCCCATGTGTACCGGACCTCGGGCCGGGATCCGCCTTCCACCCACAGATCCCTGACGTTAGCCGGCAATCCTCCGGCGATCTTGACGTCGTTCTCCCTCAGCGTCTCTCGAGCGTTCAGGTCGCCACCAAACAAAACGGTCCGCACGGCGTTCTGAGCAGTCATGCGCTGAAAGCACAGCGCCAATTGAGCATGCCGCTCCTTGGTGCCTTCTTTACACGACTCCAGATGAGATGTCATGAATGTCATTGGGATCCCACTCCAACTGGCCTAACAATTACAAAGACACACACACAAAATGCTAGTATGGTCTCTGAGAGTATGAATGCCACGCATTTGCTTGTCCCTTCATTCTGAGCTTCTTTGTTTTGACATATAGGCAGAGGGAGGTCTCCAATGTGCTTACCATCACCGTGAGCAAATTCCGACCCATTGTGCTGTCGGGATACGGGAACAAATCACTCCTCTCCAGCTGCACAGTCTGTTTCTTTAACAGAATAGCGGTGTAGTACTGTGCTTGTTCGCCGAAGTGAAAGCCGTAGACGGAACCCAAGCGAGCAGTCAAGATATCGCGGCTCTCTTGAACAACTTCCTAAAACAACGTCGACACTGAGGCACAAAGCAGCATCTTAACCAGTGGCGAGAGTTCGATGAGACGATAGTAATGGGAAGCCGTACAGTCAACGACAAGATTGAGTACACTGGAGGGTTCGGGGAATGGGCAATAGGGGCGGGGGCAGGGCGTGGTTTTCAAACAATCAAACAATCAACCACCTGACCTGCAGCGGTTGCTTTCTTTCTGCTTTCTTCCATTTTCAAACATGTCACCCCATGCTCCGCCCCTTTTGCCCGTACCCTCCACTGTACTCAATCTTGTCGTTGATTGTATGTACCTGTAACAGAACAACGTCCGGGTCCTTGCGCAAAATTTCAGCCACGACCTCTT